>JBBMFX010155236.1:0-21929 GCA_037832545.1 Rhabdalestes septentrionalis | reverse complement strand
TGTTCCAATGCACCCAAAGGGAATACACATGTGGATAGCAAATCATGTGCTAATTCAATAGTTTTCTGTGAGAAATAATTGATTTTCTGGAAAACTTTCAGGGGTACCAACAATTTTGTCCACGTGTGTAGTCCTCAGACAATAAGAGTTATGATTCTGCTCCAACATGCAGCAGAGCAGAGAATATACTGCTAGCAAATGTAATTTTTGGGGTAAAAAGTTGTGCATCACTGACTGATTCTTTGTAGAAATGTAATGGATGTATCTAAGTAGTTTTATATCAGTGATATATTCAATTTTATATTTTAATTTAAAATGACATTAAATCACTTACTAATAGTTATCTTATTAACAGATTAATGGTAAAAGCTGTCCGAATTTAGTAACATTACAGGATGACTTTTGGTTAGTCCTGACAGTATGTGGTAATGTATGTGTTTGGACATGTCTAGTTTGTTGCACAGAGATTCATCGCAGGAGTGTGTATCTAGATTCGCCTGCTTTCCTGCTTTTGCTTCAGGCCTCTAATAATCGCTATTCCACTTCCTAGACCTTATTGCCATTAAAGGGGGATTCCACTATATTTGATTGTCACTTTTAAATGTACCCTAATATGTTAAAACATACGGCAAAACTGTCATAATTATTTGTTAGTTCAATTCAGTTTCAGTAATTTTTGTTTATTTTTTTTAATAACAAATTGTCACAAAGCGGCTTTAAAGAGTCCAGGTACGTGGCCCTAGTGAGCAAGTCAACAGAGGTGAGGAAAAACTCCCTAAGCTGTTAATGATGCAGAGGTACCTTCAAGGTAAAATTGTCCTCAAACAGTGTTTGTCACAATTTTACCATCATCACTGTAGATGACTGTAGACCTCATATGTAAATCTAGGTTCTTGATTATTTTGGACAGTAAATAAAGTGGTTATATTTGCATTGTAGACGTCACTACCTCTGGTTCCTATCCGCAACATTCATTGTAAAGAAAATCGTTCAGTTCTCTACAATGCACCAAGTCACAACAAACCTGAATACTGAAAAAGGCATTCTGAAAAATCACCGGAATCCTCCTTTATTTGTTGCCATGGCACAAAGAGCAGCCTCTGTTATTGGAAAAAAAGTTCATCAGTAGCTGATTCCTGCCCCAAAATATTCGAAAAGCGAACACTGATGATCTGAATCTCTTTCACAGCGGGTTTTATTCCACTTATGATATTATGTAGTTACCCAGCTTATATGTTGGTCAAACCTTTACTGCTGTAAACCTTTGTAGTTGTGCTCCTGTAATCAGCTATAATCAGTTACCCATCATGGCTGGCTGTTCTGACTCATGTGCACCATCACTGTAGGCTTTTGAGTGTTTGCTACAGTTGGTGGAGGTTCGCTCCACACACACAGAGTTCTGCATTCCCATGTGTGTGCTCCCAGCCACCATTAGTAACAATGTCCCCGGCACAGACATCACCGTGGGAGCAGACACTTCTCTCAATGCCATAGTGGAGGTAAGATGCAGCACCATCTGATGGTGGAAATTAGAAAGTTTTGTAGGTTAACGGTTGAGGACAATTGAATTTCACCTCTATTGCCACATTTCCACTGGCAGAAGGAACTGTGTTGTACACCAAAAAATACACCATCACAAATAAAGCACCCCTGCCCGAGTTGTACCCATGTTGCTCGATGGCAGAGCCTAAAGGAGGCCGACGCTGAGTCAACTGCATCAGAGCCTTCTGATTGGTCAAAACATTCTCATAACAACAAATGGATTTGGAAACAGGCTATTATTTGTTTTTTACTTTACTGTCAACACAAAAAATGGCAATACAATAGAGAATTCAACAAAATTACAAGCCCCACTCTCTGTTTGGCCTGAACATACATTTCAGTGGCAGGTTATCAAATGCTGTGTGAAATGCAAAGGTGTACAAGGACGGCACTGACAAGGTAGCTGGATTAGGTTTTCATCACAAGCGATGCAGAAAAAACGTATAGGTTCATAAATAAATATAAGACCACAATAACGATAACATCTGTCATAGAAAATGTTTCCATTGGTTCGACAACATGGACACGGTTTTGGGATTAAAACCGGCCATAACCTGTTGGGAGAGAATTGCACTGCCAGCATGTAAACAACATGGCTACCGGACAAAGATACACTATAAAATTAAAACATGCTACATCTTCCATGCAATCGCAATGCGGTTTATGTACAGCATGTTTCTTGTATAACTATGGAAACGTGCCTCATATTTCATATCTAGATTTCCTGGTATTGAATAGAATAGAATAGAATAGTAAAAGTGTTAGTAATTTTACACCAATATGCATAAAATAGAAATATGTTTTTACCTTCTTTACATAAAGTATACTAAAACACAAATATAATACACACTCCTACACACACCAGTTGACTACGGATCTTTGACCAGCAGATCGACGTTGCTCCACCCACAATGATGTTCTAGCCACTGCTGCAAAGTTCAGCACAGATCATTTACAAAATGTTGGAGATTTTTTTGTGTTCTATTTATTATGATCCAGCACTTTTGGCGACTGCGAGTCAGACCTTCTCGTCCAGCATCAAAGCCTGAACTACAGAATGAATGGGAACAAATTCTCACAAACACTCCAAAATCTTCTGTAAAGTCTTCCAACTAGTGTGGAACCTGCAAAGTGGGGACCAGCTCCATAAAAAAAAGTTTATGTATTTAAATATAATGTCCCTACTTTTGTAATGGTCAGTGCTTTTGTCAACATGGTGTGGATTTCACCTGTGCCACACATTTTAAAGGGAAATGTAAACTGCAACCATCTAGTTTGACTCCAGTTAGCAAAATAATATTATTTTTAGATAATATTATTAAAGCTGGAATTTTAAGAATTGTGAAGAAATAGTGAAGTGACCATTTTGCCTTTCATGAACACACCGCAGCACACAAAGCGAACAGAATGAAATTCTTCTCTGTATTTAACCCATTTACTAAGTGAAGCAGTTGGCAGCCCAGGTCACAGCACCAGGGGAGCAGTGTATGGGGATGATACCCTTCTCAAGGCTACCTCAGAGGTACCACTAGTAGTCCTGGGATTCAAACCCACAACTTTCTGCTCACAGAGGCAACTCCCAAACACTAGACCACCAGCCGCCGTAATAGCACCACACACACAGGCGTGCATGACTGTCCTTCACTGTTTGGGGTCATTTGTCCTGTGTAAGTTGTGTGCAGTGTTTGCATACTGTGTTTGAGTGTTGTGTATGTGCCGATTGTATATGAGAGTGTGTGAGTGTGTTAATATTATGAATCACTGAGATCAGGTTTGTAAAAGTTAGAAAATGATCTTTTATTTAGACTGGATAATTTAAATACACATTTGGATTTATCCTGTGCCCCATAAGCTGTGGGTCATTCATTCAGAAGTGGATACAGGGTTAGAAAGTAGCCAACTTAACTGATTCTTACCTGTACATTCTCACACCTACTCCAAAATAAAGTAACTCTGTTGACACTTAACTGTTCACCCTAACACTGACTCCAACATAAACTAACTCTACTGAATTTTAAATGTACCAATAGGAAGTTTAATACAGTGGATAATGTGGCTGTCCAGCATTCGGAAGGCTGTAAGTTGATTTTCTGCACTGCTCATTGGAAATTAAAGTTTTTAAGCATGACTTCTGTCCACTCCTGTGAGCTCATATTGCGACCACATCAAGGAACTTTTGGAACTTGCACTCTTACACACACCTGGCACTCAGTGTTTCTATTCTAATAAACTTTACAGCTCTCCATGAAAGCATCCACATAAACATTTGTGTGTGTTTGTGAGGCAGACCTGTGATCGAATAAAGCAGTCTGCGAGCGGAACAAAGAGGCGTGTGTTCATCATTGAAACCATGGGGGGTTACTGTGGTTATCTGGCGACCGTGGGTGCGCTGGCTGCTGGAGCCGATGCTGCCTATATCTACGAAGAGCCCTTCAGCATCAAAGACTTGCAGGTTAGATCAGTCACACCATATTAATTCCACTTATGTATTAAGTCAAAAAGCTACTTAAATCTGAGTGATTGTGTCAACATAATCGTAGACCTCAAATCCCAAATCTGGCACAGTTCCCTTTTAAATCTTACAACTGAAAAAATTTGATTTGCTACTTCCTGGGCTGAATGTACATATCATAAATAGCTGTTTAATTAATGTAATTATATTACTAGTTAACAAGCTAAGGGCTACATCGCTAGCAACGCAACACAAACGCCTCCTCGCGTCCTCCCACCTTTCTTTGACCCCTCTTAAGTAGATGCTAAATGCTTTATGAAATTACGTTAATGAGGAAAGGTTGAAAACAGAATTCATCGTGGTTATGTTGTCACAACTATGAACTAATTTGCATCGGTACTGCAACGTTATTGGAGTTTTACACCTCTCAATGTCGCTGTCTGTAGGTCTGTCATAATTTGTCGATTACAATTGTTTGAGGTGAGCAGGTGTGTTCATTTTCCACACTTGTTTAAAGGGCAGTGGCATAACAACTGGAGGTGAAAGTTGTATAATTTTACCCAGTGTCCCATAACATTTATTTGACCCCAACTATCCAGCCATGACTCACAGAGAGACAAAATTTCCCCAATTAGTCTGTGAACATTCTAGCTATTGTCTAGTAGGTGCTAGGAAAAAGAGGACGAAGCATCAGATCAGTAGAGACTTAAAAATCATCAGTAGATAAGCAAGTAATTTCTAAATAATAAATAATAATTAAAAGTAAACAGCTATCTTAAAAATAGGTCACCGATCACAAAATAACCAGCATGACAGAGGTCCTGTGGTGAGACACTGACCAGACAATGGGCGACACATAGAGCTGCACTGTAGGAATGTAACTGACATTAAGATGGAGTGGTTGTCATACTCATGGAGAGGCTGATTGAAAAATAAATTGTAGTGGTCTCATATATTTTCTTAGAGCTTTATTCAAGGAAAAATAGATGTGCTGTAGTCTCTAACTATCTATGATATGGTGTTCAAAATAAAGTTGCCAGTAAATGTACACAACATGTAAAAAACAAAAAAGCACTGCTGGGCTGGACATGGTCACTGCAGCACTCGGCTTGTGTTCTGGAAAGCTGTTCTATGAATGTGTTTGTTGTTACAATGCGAATTTCCCATTCATTGGATAAATGAAGAGTTATCTTATCCTATCTTAAAAAGAGGTATACAGTTAATACTGCATCAAACCTAGTTAAGTCTGTTTGGACGGGTGAGTCATCCATCACCTGCCTTCAGATCACAGCATATCTATATTAGGATGCACCTAGATACACACAAACTCTCTCTCTCACACACACACACACACAGATATACACAGCAATATCCAAGTAGTTCTGTGATTTTCTGTGATAATCTGTGATTAGTGACGTTACTGTTGGGAGTGTTTTGGGAAGCTACCTCATGTATACACATACTATCAACATACCTACTACTAAAATATGTGCTTTTTTGCTGTTAAGATGTGCTAAACTCCTAACAAAAATCTAGGTGAATTAATTGTTTGATTCATTGATGACCATAGACCTGTTTAAAGTGAATAACAGCACCCCCTGCTGGATTATTAAATAATGGCATTGTTCCCCCCAGGCTTCTCTATTCTTTCTCCTTCTCCTGCTCCAGACTTAGAGTGGTATATTTAGCCCGGGTGAACTATTTCAGGAGTTTACAGCCAAGGCAGAGAAGGGCAGGAGAAAAATGAGAGGGTGGGGAGTGGGTAGTGGAGATGCACAGAGAGTGTGTGGTGAGGTGGCTATGACGTTAATGTGATTTTTTTTTTTTAATAACTGCAATTTCCAGAGCAATGTAGAGCATTTGACAGAGAAGATGAAGACCAGCATCCAGAGAGGCCTAGTACTCAGGTATCTGATACACATATACACACATACACAAACACACACACACACACACACACACACTATTCATACTTCACTGGCTCTTGTGATGTTTAGCTGGCTTATATGCTATTTTCTCTTATCAGAGGTAGTATGCATAATGTATAAATGAGAGACCCTGATGATATAAATAAATGTGCATGAATGGATGCATAAGTTACTGAAGGTACTGATTGATATGTGTAAGCACGTCGTGTCTTTGCAGGAACGAGTGCTGCAATGACAACTTCACCACCGACTTCATCTACCAGCTGTACTCGGAAGAAGGGAAGGGAGTTTTTGACTGCAGGAAGAACGTTCTGGGTCACATGCAGCAGGTACACGGAGAAATACACACCTGCACACACTCTCAAACCCTCATTATTCAAACTCACAGTGTGTACATTCACCTCTACATTCATACAAATATATTGCTCTGTTTTTGAGGCAGGTAGATTACATGCTAAAACTATATTTATATATTTAGAGATAAATGTGAAATGTGCACATCTTCTGTTCAGTTTTTTTTTCTGATAGGTTAATAAATAGAATATGTAAGCAAAATGCCATATAATGCCTTATTTAAGTAAACTGAAAAATAACATAGGACGATTATAGCCTTGGATTGTGTGCTAAAACTTGGATTTTTTTTTTCCCGATATGTTTTTAATTTTCATCTTTTCCAATATGTTAAATATATAGAACTTGTGTCCTGAAATTTTCAGAAAATGTCATATATTAGAAAACTAAGGAAACATACAACTACATATCCTGTACCAGTCATAGCCCAGTCTGTTAATTGTTCCAGTTACTAATGTCAATATAAATATTAGAAATCCACAAATTCATTGAGGCATCGTGATGCCATGGCCCGAAAGAGGCTATTCAGTTTCAATGGTTTCAGTTGGTTAACTGAATGAAAGTTCAATTCAAATATACAAAGGCAAGAAAATTCATGATAAAAGACAGAAAAGGAGGCTTGAATAAACAGGACAACCCAGCCAGTGATGTTGGCAATACCCCACAATTTACCAAAAATTCTATAAAGAATAATACTGAAACAATATGCTTTTGAATGGATTACCAACATTTGTGCATTTACATTAGCAAATTTGTCATTGCATTCTGTGTGGAAGTGATTCCTAAAATATTCTAATTGAGATTCATACCCCTGTAAAATACGGCTTTAACTGTGTTTCAGGGAGGAGCTCCATCCCCATTCGACAGGAACTTTGGGACAAAGATCGCAGCGAAAGCCATGCAGTGGATCTCCAAAAAACTGAAGGAGTTCCATGTTGAGGGTACACACACACATACACACAAACACACACACACACACACAGAATGAGCATTCCAGATTACTTGCCTTGTCTCTGCTGGGGTAAAAGGATTAAAATTTCATGCAACTTGTTGTAGTTGCAGTTTATGTAACAACAGTGCAGTTGAACAAAGCATCTCAAAAACATGATGTTTCTGTAAAAAAAATTAACTATTGCAAGTATTATTTTGCTGTGGATCCTAATCAGGCCAGACAGGGTTCTGTCTGTGGAGTCTGCATGTTCTCCCTGTTTCTGAGTTTCCTTCAAGGGCTCCATTTTCCTCCCACAGTCACAGGACATGCATGTACACTGGAGACTCTGGGTTTGTCTGTGTCCTGCCATATTTCTCTGCCGTTTGGTCTCACAAAATAAGACTGGCTTCTGGGCATGTGGGCTTCTGCTTTGTGGAATAAGAGTCAGAGACCTCCCACTCAATATTCAAGGGGGAAATGTATGAGCTATGCAGAAAAGGGAGGAACAGGAGTCTGAACACCTATTATAGACCATTTCTGTATTTCTTTATCTCAAATACCAGCTATTGCAGAACTTGATTAATTTGTTGTACTTTCCTCTTCCTGGCATGCACTGTTATGGATTTAAGAGCAAGGTAAATCTCTTATTTATCATATTTATACACCGGAATATTGTTATTTATGGTACACTTATTGCAATGATTATGCTGTATTTATGTAGGACAAATGTTTATCTAGATTTTTGATGTGGATTTGTGGGGAATGCATGTATGTATTCAGAGGACAAATGAATACATACAGTAAACCCCTGCTTATCAGTTGGATTATGTTCAGAGAGCACCCGCGTATAGGAAAACCACAATGTTGCCTAAAAAAGAATGCCTAAAAAGGTCTATTTTTATAGTGTAAACCCTAAATATTACCTCAAATATGTTCCCAAATCACTCACATTTAATTTTAAACTCAGCTTAATACATTACCCTTAAAGTAAATCCATATAGCATTTATAGCACTTTATAACAATTCCTCGTTTCTCAAATAAACCCAGCCACCATTATCATCGCTATTTCAGCCCTCCGCCCATCTGGAGGTCTGGATGGAGAAGCTAATGCTAATCTAATTAATGCATTAAATTCCCAGCCCTAGTATATATTTACTTTTTTTCCTGTAAGGACTTTCATACAGAAAGTAAATGACATAAACCCCACTGAAATATTCTTTATATGTTACATTTCTGGCAATGGAATAAAACACAGTGTTCAGATACTTTTTTGCCCAACCTGGGGTATGTTTTATCTTGTGCAGCTTAATGTAGGATGTTGGGCCATCAGACTGGCCTGTGGTTTTATTAGTACTGGTGCATACAGCAGATCATGTCCACATGATTATTAGCTTTCTTTGACATTTTCTCATAATAAGGCATGGTTGTGACACTCGGGAGTACAATATGAGATATTCCATAATGGCTTTACAGCCTGAACTCAAAACCCCACTATAATTATCATTAGAAATTTCTTTTATTTTTGGCATTTCAGCATCAACATGTACAGGCAAGTCACATTTTTGTTAGCTCCCTTTGTTCATTTAGGACCTCACAAATTTAAGTCACACAGTGACAAACAGACTTACATAGGTAATGAAGCCTATGCTTAAACAATTATGCAAACCTACCTGTACAAACCAGCATATGTTGTTTTTTAAAAGCTGGGGACCAGTATTAATCACCAAGGGAAGCATAGGAGCTAAAATGCTAGCTAGGTTTGTAGCTAACCCAAGCTACTTCTTTTTTATACTTGAAAGCATCAAGATGTTTCTTTAAAATAGAAGTTGAAATATTTGATGCTGATTGAGCCTTTATGATTGAAAGACACAACTGGCAACAGTAAATTATTTTCCTCTTATAGTAACGCATGAACACAGCACAGCACACAGTAAGAACAATGTGAACTTCTTTCTCTACATTTAACCCATTTACAGCAGTGGGCTGCCACCAATGAGGCAGCAGTGTGTGGGGACGGTACATTGCTCAAGGGTACATTAGTGGTGTCACTAGCAATCCAGGAATTTGAATCAACTGCCTTCTGAACACAGGGGCAACACCCTAACCACTTAAAAAAAATTTAAATAAATAAATTTTTACAATATTTTAAACTTTCATTTTAAACTTGAATTGAATACAGTTGGTTTACAATTGGTTTTACGATCTAAAATAACAATTATGTTGGCTGATATTATGGACTATCTTTATTGTTAGCTTCACAAAATCATTATTATTATCAGGCCTAGGATAACCTTGGTTGTGTGTGTGCAGGTCGTGTGTTTGCTAACACTGAAGACTCCGCATGTTTATTGGGGATGCGCCGTAGAGCTTTGGTCTTCCAACCCGTGACACACCTGAAAGATGAGACAGACCTTGTGTAAGACAGCACACACACACACACACACACACACACACACACACACACACACACACACATAGGTTTCTAAAGATATTCTAAAGTATCTCAATGGCCACTTTGATATTAGATATTGATATTAGTGCATACGCCTTTGTGTTTGAACGTCAGTGGCATCACTCTTCCAATACTGGCATGTGTGTTATTCACTCCTGTGTTGAAATGCTTGGTTGTTGGTTCCATAGGCACAGGATCCCCAAGGAGCAGTGGTGGCTGAAGCTGCGCCCCCTAATGAAGATCTTGGCCAAGTACAAGACCAGCTATGATGTGTCCGACTCTGGCCAGCTGGAACACGTGGTGGGTCTGAAGACCATAGATGAAAATGAGATAGAAAAAGAAGGTGAGGAATAGTAAAAGTGGAAGAACTAATCAGATTGAGTGAAAAGGAATTGAACAAAAGGGCATGGTGAGGAGCGTTTATTTCACAGTTCATAGCAAACTCAGTAGTGTATTGAGTGCATAGGTGAAGTATTGGGCTTGTAAAGACCTCTGATCAGACCCTGCTGCCACGGACCTCCTCTTCATTTTCACAGGTATGCTTAAGTGTCCCAGCACCTCATGCAACTTGTTTAGTTGAGCTAAATGATAGTGTGTGAAGAAATACAGTGAGTAAATAGAATAGTTATGATTTTCCTTTGTGCAAATCAGTGGAAATGTGAGGTGCAGGTGTGTAATTTGCACAAAACTACAGTCTCCCCATGCTGCTCTCAGTAGCACTTTGATATGTCTTGTGTGCTTTGTCTGAATCTGTGTGAGTGCTCTGTACCAAAGCTGAAGTTCACATGTGTGTCAGTAGCTGTTAACTGTGATGTCTAGAATGTTACTGATTAAACCAGGTTTCATTGATTATTACTCCATTATAAGATGACAGATTTATCTGTTGTAATATTCTTAGTGCTGGCCAAGTTACTTTAAATATAGCAAAGCAGCTCAGCTGCACTGCTCTCCACATAGAAATATAGCTATTGGAGCTAACATATATGGACAAAAGTATTGGGATGCCAGACCATTACACAAACTTCATGACATTGCAAATGACATTTCATTTAAATACATAGAAATTTATACGAAATTGGTCCCCTCTTTGCTGCTTTAACAGCTTTGAATATTCTTGGAAGGCTTTCCATAAGATTTTGGAGTTTCTGTGGGAATTTGTGCCTATTTATTCTATAGAGCATTTATAAGATCAGGTACTGATTTTGAACGAGAAAATCTGGCTACTACTCTCCATTCCAGTTCATCCCAAAGGAGTAGGACAGGGTTGAAGTCAGGGCAAGTCCAGTTCTTCCACACAACACACCCAACCATGCTTTATGGACCTAGTATTGTCTTTTGGGGCACAGTCATACTGGAATAGAAAAGGTTCTTCCCCAAACTGGGCTAGAAGCACGGCATTGACCAAAATGCAGAAGCATTAAGACTGCCCTTCACTGGAAGCCTGACACAAACCCAAAAAATACAGATGTGTCACTGTACTTTTGTCCGAAAAGTGAACTTCATGGTTGATGTTTCTGATGAAAGTTTATCATTTTAAATTACCTATCAGTGTAGGGTTTGGGTGGAATGGATATAAGATTCTCCCGCCCCTTTGCACCTTAGTTTCCCCTTTTGTTTTGCGTCTTTGTGTTTTATAGCCATTCAAGATACATTTCAGCAAAGTACGGCCCTGAGTGGCTTACTGGGTCAGCTCAAATTTCACAAACCCTCATTGCCCACTGTAGATTTGCTTGCATCTCAAGAGTACTGCAAATCTCACCAGTAAATCACTGGGTTTTTTTAATGACTTATTTAATAATATGGTTGATTTGAGACACAAGACTACACTTACACCATTGCCCTCGCTGTTTATGTTCATTAAATCAGCTCCCTGCTGCTACTGTAGATTTAGTCTTATAATAATTGGCAAAAAACTCTTGCTCTATCCTCAGCGAGCCCAAGCCACATTTTTGTTACAACCTAACTCATTAAACATCAGGACAGAGGAAAAATTCAGTACTTTTTGTGGGACCCATGGAAGCTGATCTGAGAACCATGACTATTAAAGATGCATCTATATGCAACACATTAAACCTATTTGAAAATCTGCATTATAAAATCTTGGAGGAATGTCTTTCCCCACATATAAGAAATTGACAAGTCAAACTTGTCTGTAAGCTAAGATAACTTTTAAGTAACTAATCCCACGGGTTTCATTGTTACAGAGCTAACTGAGCGCACCCTTAAGTACTGTACGAATAAAGTAGGGTCACTATTTGAAAAGATTCTTGATTTAAAAAGAGTGACACTACCACATTTGTAAATAGCTAAACTAGTAGTGCCATTACTGCCCAACACTGGCTATTGTGACAATGTTAGATTCTCAGGCACAGGCCTTAGGCCTAAGGATAAAGGCTTCCAATTCTTCCACTTTGGTTCGTAACATCCCCAAACCAGCAATGGAAAGAATGTTATTTGCCAACCATTTCACAGCTAATTTGAATAATGCCAAAAAATGTGGACCATTTCTTGACAATCACTACCCATGTTTGGGCAGCTGGTGGTCTGGTGGTTAAGGAGTTGCCCTTGAAATCTGTGGATAGAAATCCCAGGACTGCCGGTGGCACCTGGCTACACAGCCACTTATTTTGGCTGCTCACTGCTTTACTCAGGTGAATGGGTTAAATGCAGAGTAATTTCCTCCGAGATCAATATATATTTGTATATACAAATCTGGTCAGAGCCCCTCAAACGGATCACATTTTTGGAGAATCACTGCCTTAAACTGAGTCCTATATTAGCTCATGTGTTTTCCAATCTAGGACCTTCAATCAATCATCATTTTCATCTGTTCAAGCTGTTTTTTCTCTTTTTAAAATTCGTTTTTGCTTGAAATGTGTTGGGCCCCAAGCTTGACACCGTAATTATATCCTGATAGCACTACTTTAAGGTTTCACTGTTGGTAACTTCAAAATAATTTTCAAAAATGTAACTGTCCCAATTAAGCAATTTTTTTTTTCTGTTTTTTCCCCCAAAAATTATTTGCACATTTTATCACTGTTTTGTGCATCAGAAGTCATGTCCACTTTAACTTAAGTAAAAGTCAAAATCACAAAGCATGTAAGATATGTTATAATAATTCTGCCTGTAACTGCACCTTTAAAGGAACTGCAACAAAATGTTCTCAAATGTGTTTTTATTACCACCTCAATGTGAAATATGCAGACAAACCAAATACTTATTTTCTGTAACAAACTTACACTGATCTATATGCATCAGGACAATTTGAGTCCATTTTATCAAATCCACAGATCTCATAGATGCCCTTTGTAGTTCAGTTACAATTAGACTGTGGTCCATCTGCTTCTCTGAATCATGTAGTTACCAATGGTCAGGACACCCACAGGTCCACCAGCACACAGGTATTTATATATATGTAGTGGATCAATCTTATCTAAGCAGTAATACTTCATCAACTTTTAACCTATTGGTTCACTTTTTAGATGCTTTTTTGTGTCCTATAAAGTGGAAAGTGAGTGGACACAACATTTGAATGATATCTACTCCATGCGCCAAACACACACGCCAACATGCCACCATCACATCAGTATCATTGTTCACTTGGGGGTCCTGCCCACTGATGAGTCAAACACAGGATGCAGAGGAATAGATGGACTACAATCTGTAATTGTGAACAACAAAATGCCTATTAAGTCAAGCTGATGAAATTGAAAAGGAGTGAAAATGGACAGAAGGGTTACCCAATGAAATGGCTCATAATTGTAAGGCCCAGTCCTTTTCTGTTGTGTTCTCCTTCTCTGTTGCACTCATTAAGGGCTTGGAACCCAGCTGATTAACTCAGGGTGTAAAAGCCGGTAAAACAAGCTGTATTCACAATCTTCAGGTTTTTATTATGAGTTTACAATATATGGAGAAATCGGTTTTGTGAATGCCAGCCCAGGTTTACCTGTGACAGGGATCACTGGCTTAGGTAGTTAGGTAAGTAGCTGTTATGGTGCACACCCACAGATGCCTTGTTGTGCGTTTTTAAGTTTCTTTACATTGTAAATATATAACACCACAGCAGTCGTGTTTTGGCAACACTGATTGAGAAAAATGTACTTTGCATCTCATAACAGAACACACATTTCAGCAGCGGACCGGAAAATAATTTTGTGTAACAGGTGAACTAAGGAATGTTTTTCAGTCTAAAAATCGAAGGATCTGCTGGCGCACAATTACATTTTGATCCCTGTAATTGTCTGAGAGCCAGTCTCCTAAATGTGCCAGTGATGTTGAAATGAATGGAAGTTTATATAATGATAATGATGTCCAGGTGTATCCACATGAGGTATACTCCAAACATCTTCAATAGGAGGACCAAATCAAATTCTGATTACTTCATTTTAAAAGAATCCAGGAGTGAACTGATGATCCCGAAGTGTCTATTTGACAATCCATGATGGGTCTTTCCTGATGTTTTCATTTCTAGGACCCAAAACTGCCACTCCACACGTCCTCTGTCCAATACCAAGATAGCTAAATACAAAAAGCAGTGATCATTAGTTATATATGACTATGCACATGTGTATACATTTATTAACATAATGACCCCAGATAACGAATGAGTAATTCGATTCAAGTGTCCATTTAAAAATGTCATTACATTTCATTGTAAGGAAATATATTGTTTCCATCTCTGTCATTTTACAGTAGGAGATGAAAACAGTCAACTTTAACAATAAGGTAATTAGAAAAAGATTTTATTCACAGTAATCATGGAGCATTTCTATCTGTCTGCTTATCATGACATGCATGACAACATTAAAAAAATATTCAATATTCGGTCATTTCTGGCATGTTGGTTCTTATTAGTTAATGTACAAGTTGAACAAATATACTATATGAACAAAAGTATTGGGACGCCTGACCAATACACCAACACGGACTTTCATGACATTGCATTCAAATACATAAACTTTAAAATGGAGTTGCATCTATAAGAGGTCTTTCCACAAGACTTTGCAGTTTCTGCAGGAATTTGTGCCCGATTCATTCTCTAGAGCAATTAGGAGGTCAGTCACTAACGTTGGGTGAGAAGGCCTGACTCGTAGTCTCCATATCATTTCATCCCATATGTTCAGGGCTCTGTGAGGGCCAATCAAGTTCTTCCACACCAAATTCATCCAACCAACCATTTACAGAGCTTGCTTTGTGCACTGGGGCACAGTCAGTAGAAAAGTTTCTTCCCCAAATTGTGTCCACAAAGTTGGAAGCATGGAGTTGTCCAAAATATCTTTGTATGCTGGTGGATTATGACTACACTTGACTAGAAGTAAGGGGACTAGCTCAAACCCTGAAAAGCAGGAGTGTCCCAATAAGTTTGTCAAAAGAGTACACGGTGATGTACTGAGCAACACATCTGCCTTCCAAATTGCAATTTGGGGTTTGATTCTAGACCTGGGCACCAATAATAGACGCCAACTCTACTATTGCCCCACATCTGTAACATGATTCGGCTCGAAATGCCCTCCTGCCCAAATAGTAAATGTAAAATGTAAAATACAGGTGTTAACTAAGTAAAGAGGCTGTAATGTTTACTTTAGGAAGGCCCTTACCACCCAGCCACATCGACAAGGTTTTTGTGCGTTACACCAAAGAGTCTCTCTCTGTGAGCCTGTTTCATCTCATCACTGATTCCACTTAAAAACAGCCCCAAACCTGCAAAACATTAAAGGTTTATACATGCTTATACAGTTTTCACACATTCAGATACAACTGTACAATTACTTCCAGTATTATCTTTATAATGTAAACATATTTAGCCTGTTTTCTTAAATTGGAATTTCAGAGAAACATAGATATGAATAAATGTCCTAGAGGAAAAATCTTTGCAGTTAATGTTTGGTAAAATTTCTTAGAACCACTTTACAAACTTGGGGAGAACTGCTACCATCAAGAATGTGGTTGAACTCATCTGGGAAGGAAAAAAAAAAAAAAAATGTTTACCCTTGTCTGAGGGAGCAATTGGAGCATCCACAGCAGAGAAGATGGATAACTTGGCCTCGTCCACGTCCTGCTGGGTGAACCTCCCATCTCTAGCCCAGTCCACACCATTTCGAAATGCAGCCAGTGTCTGAGAGCAGTTTGGATCTCTGAAGGTTCAACATGCAAAAAAATGGGCAAAATGGAACTAAGGTAAGACAACTGGAATTTTACTAATAACATCAATAATGAAACTTACTGAGGCAACTCGCTATAAAAGCAAAAAGTAAATAATCATTCAACATAAAAGATTCAGCTTTGTAATACTAATATACATTTTTACTATTTATTGTTTAGACAGACCCAAGCGAGGTGTGGTTTATCTTTCCACAAATCTAAGGCATTACAAGTTCGACAAATGCTTTTCCTTAGACAGAACTTGCTTACTCACAGTTCATTAACTTCTATACCTGTAGGAGTAAAAGGAAAACACGCCACCCCCTCCCATTCTGGCTCCTCCACCGTAGGCGCCACCTTTCTCTCGGATTTCTCCATGCAGGTACTTAGCCGTCATCATTCTTCCTAAAATACAGAGACTGCACAAAAGAAAGAAAGAAAGAACGAACGAAAGAAAGAGAACACGTGTAAAACAGAAGACTTCTTTAAAACAGAATACTGCATGTTTGTTTGTTTTTACCTGGCATAATCCTTGTGTGTAAAAGGGACAGTGCGCACACATTCACTCACAAAGTTGATCGGGTATGGAAGCTCAAAATATGTCTTCATCTGGCAGGGCTTAAAATGAGCCTCCTAAAACCCCAGTGGAGGACAGTGTTAGAGCAGAATCAATCCATGCTGAAGTTAAAGAATATAGAAGTCGAGGTCGTGAACGTTTCTGTTCAAATTGGATGGGGAAGCACAGCTCATACCAAGTGTTATACTTGTTAGTTTCAAGTTAATTTATCATTAAACAATTATTCTAGATGCAATATATTCCTACATTTCTCATTATTATTGTTCCATCCGCCCCCCATCAAACATTCAATAATGTTATTCAGCATTTTACTAACTTTATTAATTATTTTATAAAATCAGTGAATGAGCCAAGTTAGTTTAAAGTCTGTATGACACAAACTGTACTGTGAATATCTGTTAAAAACACCTGTGAAAATATAAAAACTGTATAGAAGTCCCCCCCTCCCCACATGAATATTACTATATTGACGGAGTACAACTAAACAGAAATCAATTAAAACAACATTATATATAGTATAATGTACAGTAGGGCTGGGCAAAAAATCGGAAAGTTATCGAAATCGACAATCAGACCGGTAATCGATCAAAATTTTCCAGATCGATTAATTCCCCTTTCCCTTTAAAAACACTACCGCGTGTGGAGTCACTATTTTTAATTAGAAAAACATTGAAGATAATTTATGTTGTTTCTAAAAGTGCAAGTTATTTATTTTTATAAGGACAAAGTGACTGTTCGTTTTAGGTAATGTGTGCTTTAATTTCAGATGTTCAACATTAATGTTCAATAAATAATCATAGATAGTGGATAGTGTGTTTCCTTCAATTATTTTAAAATCAAGATATATACCCCTCATTCTCGTAATCGAGTTAAAATGTTCAATTAATCGAGATTTTGATTTTATGCCAAATCGCACAGCCCTAATGTACAGTATATCAATGTGTTCATGTGGAAGTCCAGTATTACTTGTAGTTTTCATCAGAAACCTGGTTTGACTAAATTAGTCCTTCATTAAATTGTATCAGAAGCTGCTGATTTCACAAACTCTAAACCGGCAGGAGCACCTGAGCAGAAATCTGGAACGAAACCGTGTTCTCCTTGCCAGCTCACACAAGATCAACAACTATTTTTACAAACCAAAAAACCTTGATAATTTTTACTGCTTTCTTGTTTGTATCTATTGTAATGATCACACTCTGAGAAAACACTCTGAGAAAAAAATGTGTGTGTGTGTGTGTGTGTGTGTGTGTATTAGGGGTAGAGCTGAACACGAAATGTGGTATTTGAAAAGGCACAAATAATGTGTTTTTTACGAATACGGTATTTGTACAATAAAAATGTTTAATACATTTATTTTTTATATATAATATTTAATACACACACACACACAAAGATAGACATAGTGATGCACCTTATTAGTTAAAAATATATATAGAAGCGTACATACAGACACAAGTTTGCGACTAGCTGATTCCGGAGTGTCCAATGGCCTCTGGGCAGGAGACACAAACACACAAATGTATCTTAACAATCTATACAAAAATACATACTTTAGTATAGCTTTCTTAAAAAAACTGCTGATATTTCAACTGCGGTAAACAGAGAGAAAAAAAAACAATCCTCTGATTAATTCATATGAGCATGGTTAGTTCATTACCTCAACAATTACTGGTCTCACAGGCTTTCGCTCTTTCTTGTGTGAGGCTATATTTCTCATGAACCTCTCCAACTCCACAGCACTGCCTGCCATTTTTTGAGGAGTAGCATTCACTGCACATCTGAAGAAAAAAAAAAAAGTTTATTACTACACAGTTTTACTGGTGTATCTGCGGTTTGTTGGGTCTGGTGCTCGAGATATCAGGTCTGTTCACAGACCGGTGGAGGCACGGGGACCAAGGCTGGCAACCAGAACAACATGAATGGTTAAATTAAACCTTATTTAAAATATACTGAATCACTGATAAAGAGAGACAATGCAATTATGTGAGGGGGAGCCAATCGCTATGTTCGGATTTTGGCAGCCAGTGTGCGTGCGCATGTGTGCTCCTTTACAGGCTATTTACAGGCTAGGCACCTCATATTATCTGGATTGAAAAGGTGCCTCTTTATTCGGGGTAGCTTCCTTAAAACTGATGTCAGATCAGTCATTTCTGTCATTCTCTTCATGAACTTCACCTGATGAAACAGCAAAAACACACACAAAAAACAACAACATCATGACGAGTTAATTATACTAACACTTACACAGGTAAACAAAACTATGACAGATAAGAATGATCCACCACCCTAACAATACCAGAGCACTAGAGGTCCTGTGGGGGTTCTGATCACTGATGAACAGATCAAGAGGGGCAAACACATGCCACAGAGAAACAGATGGACTACAGTGTTTAACTGTAATCTATGAGGTCAGTGAAGCTGAAAAAAAGGGACTGTAAGTATACACACAATGCAGGTACACCTATACCTAATGTCGTTCCTTAGTGTATAATGGCAGAACTGATAGTCACTTACCTGCTCCATACCACTGAAGGTCTCAGACAGATCAGCCGTGGGTGTAAGAGACCGAGCTGCCCGTGTCATTGCATAATTATGACCCATATAGGAGACCCCATTGGACAGTTCCTGAGCGGACATCATCAACAGCACTCTCAGCCTCTCCTTATCTTCAAAATGAGGACTGGAAAAAAAGAAAAACCAAAACCAAAATAGCAGCAAATGAAAACAGCTGGTGTACTGGTCAGGCGTCCCAATACTTTTGTCCTTACAGTGTATGTTTACCATTTAAAGCCAAACTAGATTGCTCTGAAAGCTACAAAACCAAAATGATTGAAAACCCAGAATGTCATGTTTCATAGTATGTATAGCACCATAATATTCCTGTTCACCCACATAACCAAGTGGAAATTCTCAGTGCTGAATGTATGACAAATATTCACCTGTTGAATAAATCACTCCACAGATGGAACATATCAGGTAAGTTCCTCTCCAGACATGATGAGGTGAGTAGAATTCCCTACAAGGCACAAACACTCTTATGAACTTCTAACAAACACAAAGAGTACTGGGACACACCTGGTTTTCTGGGTTAACTACCAACTACCTAGCCCAAACCCAGAAAACCATGTGTGTCCCAGTAATTTTGTTCATATTGTACTATGATTATTGCATTGCATACATAGAATATTTCCAGGAGAGTTTTATTTTACTTTGACGTTTGTTATATTTTTTATTGTTCTTGTCTTTGTGCCTCTGTGGGACTGTGCAGTAGCAGCACTAGCAACAAAACTGTTGTCGAAGTTTTCTGATTGGCATTTGAATGATATTAATCTATTGGGTAATTCACTTTTTTTTTTCCCCCTTTGGCTCGTGGTCCCATTTACTTGTGTTATTCCAAGTGATTTGCTCACCATTTCTATGTTATCTTCCCTTTTAGCCAATCTTTTCAGAACTTTGTTTGTTTGTTTTTTAAATTACAGTGGCCACCGTCAATGTGACTCTGGGCAGATAAGCTGGACTGACAATAAAATAAATAAAACACCAGAAAGTAAAATTCAAATGAAATTTTACGAGCTGAATTTCAAATGAAAGCTGGTTACCTTATTTTGAAAGAAAGTAATTTAACTGTGTGATCCTATCACTGTATTTATCCTAAAGTTCAGGTAATTGTTTTTTTTTTTATGTACATACTTAAATAATTATCAGTGTCAGCCTCCCTGAACAGCTGAATTAAGCGGTTACCTGTTCATACAGATTAAGGTCTGCGGTGTCTGGGATGATCTGGGGGTTTACGGACATGCCGCCAGTCTTCAGTTCCATCTGCTGGGCCTGCTGCCGATAATCCATCTCCCCACAGCCCATCCTGAGATCATAGTCCGTTTATTATTATTTTTAAAAACTCCCATTAAGAAATCTGAATTAATTAATCCAGACAAACACTGTAAAAGGACTCTCTTGATGTCTCTCTTCCAGAATACCACCGTCCAATAAACAACATAATAAAATACATATTATTTAAAACCTAGAAAGACAAAAATACAACCCAGGCTTGTTTCATCACAGTAAGCTGAACTTTATAAGGCGTTATTTTCCTCTATACAGTGCTACCATTACCTCTTATATTACGCTAAACTTTTTACATCCTTTTGTATTTCCATTTGGGTCTCTACTGCTCCTATAAACACCCAAAGTGTGAAAAACACAACATCCATCTGTTTCCTGTGAATCAGTTGAAAGAGTTTGGGGTCAGGAAACATACGCTTCTATGAGCAGTTAGGACGGCTCCCGAATTGTGATGGAAGAATAAGGACATTTTCATAGAACCAGTCCTCATTTTTCGAACCCCCAGAGACTAGATTTAGTTGAAGATCCGCCATTTTTGTCTGCTGGTTTACGAGCACGCATAAAAACTATGGCTACAGGCTCCTTACGCTATGGCTACACAAATCTGAACATATAGGGCGGAATAGTGCCTTAGTTTTCTGCCATTTTCACTCGTGTTGAACTCACAGTGTAAGCATGTAATGGGTGGGGCGTGGCCAGCAACATCTTATTTGCATAAAGGTAACAGAGCCCCTAAATGGCTTATTTTGAAAGGACTGAATCTGTCAAAAATAAAGCTGGTGAGATCTCTTTATACGAGTGATTTTGTGAAAAGAACATGAACATGTTTTGTATAGCCCTATTATAGACCGATTATAACTAAAGCGAGTTTTGCATAATATGTTTCATTTCCATGCTATTTTAGCCCTCAAACAGCATGAGCAGGATGGCGGTGACTCATTTTATGCCTCACTTGGTGATGATGCTGCAGAAAAGGGGCACATAGATCTTCAGGTCTTCTGGCAGTGTGTTCAGGTTACACATGGCTCTGAAATATACCATGCCATTGGTGGGCTGCTCACAGTATTGAACGGGCACTCCTCCTGCAGAAAGGAGAGCTGAGGTTGATGCAAACACATACTTAATAAATAAGCTAAATAAATTATGTTTTATAATTACACTACTAGTATTAATATAGTCTTCCGTTCATCCCTGATCAGTTGTATTGCGTAAATGCATCATTCCAACTCACTGAACATATAAAACTGAGCTTTATCCTACTGAAGGGTAAACGACAGGATAGAAAGCGTGCTTTTATTGATCTTGATGTTCGTGCTTACCTGCAGTACCCATCTGCACAGGTGTGTTTGTTATGGTTGGTTCAATGTCGGACACTTTCAGGGCTGGTAAACTGGAAGCATCTTCTGGTTTGCTCTGCTCAGAGAGCAACTGCAAACCTGAAACACAGAACAAACATTACAACAAACTCAAAGTCACCTAAGCTGAAACATATTTACAGTTCTGAAACAATAAAACGGAACCCCAACTAAACGCACAATTCACATAGAAAAATTGGTCTATTATTCATTACATGAGAAAACTATTTACTCATTAGGTCACCAAACAGCATGCTGGATGCATTTATGCAACATTGATCAGTGTTGGGCAAGTTACTTCAAAACTGTAATGTGTTATTTATTACTTGTTACTGTCATTTCAAAGTAATTCGTTA
>JBBMFX010155132.1:0-21931 GCA_037832545.1 Rhabdalestes septentrionalis | reverse complement strand
GTGTGTGTGTGTGTGTGTGTGTGTGTGTGTGTGTGTGTGTGTGTGTGTGTGTGTGTGTGTGTGTGTGTGTATGTGTATATAATACTTAATGAAAACGATGGATTTGATTACCAGTCTTTCTTTTCCTTATAACTTGTGCCCGAATGAAAATAAGTAGCGGGTAGTGTTATAAAAAGCGAGTTATAAGTATCATTTTCTCAGATGCCTAAACCCAAATTTTTTGGCTAATATACACACTTACGTAGATGAAGTCCATTCACAGAAAAAGCAAATAACCTCTCATTATAACCTCATATTCCAGCAGGTTTATGGTCTGGTATGGTGAGTGAACTGGTGGTTTTCACAACTTATGTGTAGAACGCAGGAAAGTAAAAAACAAGTGATTTCAGCAGAAGTAAAGAAAGGCAACTGGGGCCAAAAACAGAGCGTACGCCATTCCGAAGATTATTATTAATCTTTTTTTACTGGTGTCGTAAACCTCCCCAGCTTTCACTGTGTTGTTGTGGTGTGTGTGGGACAGGGGACTATTTCTCGACAGGGCAGAAAAGATG
Organism: Rhabdalestes septentrionalis; assembly: GCA_037832545.1. Classification (NCBI taxonomy): domain Eukaryota; kingdom Metazoa; phylum Chordata; class Actinopteri; order Characiformes; family Alestidae; genus Rhabdalestes; species Rhabdalestes septentrionalis. The sequence goes on along the minus strand of JBBMFX010155132.1, from coordinate 21,380 downwards.
TACCTTGTCATGCTGCGCCTTCAGCTCCTCATACTGGGTTTTGTAGCGACGGCCTATCTTTTTGACCTGAGTGATGGTTTTGATTTTCTCCTGGATGTCGTTGGTCTTGGCCTCCAGATTCTTCTTCAGGCCGTCTCTCTCCGTGGTGAGTTTTCCCACACTCTCCCGGAGGGTCTGCAGCTGACTCTGCATGGAGGTAGCTGATGCATTCACCCTGCTCAAACACACACAAACAGCAGTAAAAACACAAACGCCTGTAATGAAGCCTCATTCTCCAGAGTGGGGACCGTGGACGGTAATGTGTCTTTGTCTATTTGTAATTAAATGTTAACACAACAATAAGATTATCTGGCTCCATCAAACAGTGTGATGCAAAATTCAGTTTTGATATTTTGGATGCTGTATATCTTTAAAAACCTCAGTAAATGTGTTTTGTCTAAAAATGGGGCTTTCACTGACCTGGCCACCTCACTCTTCAGTTTGGCCGTCTCCTCAGTCAGCTGCTGGATGCGTTTCAGGTGTGTCTCTCTCTCCGTCTGGAGCTTCTTACTCTCCTCCTGGTCGCTGTCCTTCTGCTGGCTCACCAGTTGCTGCAAGACAGAACAGGGAGTAAGAGGAAATGCGCACACACACGACCAGCCATACTATAAGAATTCTCATCACTGCTGCCCATTTTGGCTACTCCCATAAGAAATAAGAGACTCTTTTAATCAAGCCCTTTTACACATACAGTAACCCCACACTCAGCAGTCGCGATTTTAGTCGATCACTAATTTTTTCTTTATTTTCTTTATTTTTTATTTTATCTTAATGTAAGTTTTCTTTAAGGGTAATGTACTAAGCTGAGTTTTAAAAGGAAGTGTTTTGGGAGCATATTTACAGCTTACAGTATAAAAATAGCAGTTTTCCACAATACCTGGGTGCTCCTGGAATGTAACTGTATACATATATTTATGGTATATAACAGTATATGTATTTACTGTGCCTATATACATTCTTCTATTTATTTTTCTTTAAAAAGATGCTGTTCTTTATCCAGGAATGCTTTAATCATGGGTCTGAAACACTTCCTAGAACTTCAGCATGAACGTCCAGAACTAAATAGCTGTTGGCTGAATAAGCAGCCCCAAGGAAATACAGTGTGTAGCTTCTGTGACATCACTCAATCTGATTATTAAACAGGCCGTTTCTGCAGCTTAGTTTTCATAAATGAACCATATGGACAGGGCAGCAAATATTCACAGATTTGAGCCTTTTTTATTACAGGAATGTGATGGCTCTTAATATACTGAAAGGTATGTATCGCTGTGTGTCATCATGATACTGCACACACACGGATAGCACTTCTGACCTGAGTACGGTTCTTCCAGCGTTTAACGTCGTCCTCCAAAAGCCTCTTTTCAGCTTGCAGCATCCCATTCTTCTCACTCAGCTCCGCATTGCTCTCCTGCAGGGGCCTCATGTCCGTCTCCAGCTTTCGCATCTGAGCCGTGGGAAAAGAGTGGAGGAAGATGAGCCGAATATGTCCGGGAACACTCCGTTTTCTAAACACGTTCCTTTCACAATTAAATTCATATAGTTGCTACTGAAATTAAGGCAGTAAAATTCAAGCACATCATCCATTTTCTGGACCATTTCTACAGAACACACATCACTGCATGACCTGACAATGTGTGAGAAGAATGTTCTCTTCTCACCTTTGCAAGATTCTGCTGTAGATCCTGTTCCAGTCGGTTCTTCTCCTCCTTTAGCATCTTGTTTGCCTCAGTCAAAGCGTTGAAGCTTTCCAGTCTCTTCAGCTTCTCCTCCTGCTGAGTCATGGCCTTCGCAGTCGACTGCAACCGGAAGAGTTTCAGAGATGACTTCACTCAAACTGTACATAGATGCAACTCTGACCTCCCAGTTCCATCAAAAGGCATCAATCCTACATTTCTGAAGTTCACTTACGGTTTTGTGTGTTAATAAATAAATAATAAATAATAAAAAATATAATAAGTTGCAAAATGTCCTTAAATTGATCTACCAAAACATTTTTGCTCTGTGGCTGCCCTGTATTGTGCCTCAGTCAATAAGCAGTCTAAAACAGAACAACCTGTACAACACCTACATCAACGGACAGGACTAACCTGCTCTAGGCTGATAAAACAGATAGATGTAAATATGTTCAATTGTGTAGTATCACAAAAAATGGCTGTTTTGTCAACGTACGAATTGTAAAAAGTGGGGAGTGAATGTAAATATATTAAAACTTTTTTGTTTAAAAAAAAAAAAGAAGTAGTAAGGAACATCTGGGTTGCCAGGGCTTTTAAATGTCTCTTTAGAACATGACTGAATGCAGAAAGAAATCTAAATTCTCACTACTGTTCTATTCAGTTTCAAAAATTTGGTGCCATCCAGGAATACATATTTTTAAATGCACTGAATATACATGTGCAAAGTGAGAAAATACTTAGACGGCAGTCAAAAAAGTTTTTCCGTTATGTGAAATTTGCCTTTGTTGGCCAAAAAACCCCCAAAACCCTCATGCAAATACTGTAATGAATAACAATCTAATTGATTCAAACAATCCAAATCAGTTACACATTCTGGTTGAATCATGATACACAGTTTATAACAAAGCATTGACACAACCTACACAATTAATGATTTTTCTGCATTCTTCATACTTCTTTCCTGCGTTTTTCCTTTTTTTTACCTGCAGTTTGTCTCGCTCGGCTGTCAGGCTCTCCTGGAGCTCCTTAAGTTCTTTCTCCATGTGCTCCATGCGCTGCTTGTAGCGCTGAGTTTCCACCTGAGCAACCTCAAACTGTGCCTCAGCGATTGCCTTCTCCTGACGCACAAACCTGCAACATATGATTTTACACTTTGTTTCGCTCTGTGGTCAATTTCTAATGTTCATGTGTCCAACGGCAGCTGGTGGACTAGTGGTCAGGACGGTCGCCCTGCGTGGGGTTTGGGGTTGAGTCCCAGGACTGCTTGTGGCACCACTGAGGATCCCTTGAACAAGGTACTGTCCCCACACACAGCTACCTAGGTGCTTTGTTCCTGGCTACCCCCTGCTTCACTTATTGAACGGGGTAAATGGGTTAAACACAGAGGAAGAACTTCACATTGTGTGTGTTGTGGGGTGTTCACATATGACAGAATGGTCACTTTCACTTGAATGTACATGCTTTCAGAGGTGGACAGGGGTCAGCATGGGTACACAGACCCGTCTGCTTCCAGGAACCCCCATACCCAGCAAGCTGTGATGCCTGGTGTGTTCTGATACCTTTCTATCAGAGCCAGATTTAACAAGCTAATCCATTTTAGTCTTTCCCCAGAATGCAGAGTTAACATATCAGAGTTTAGATTGTATCTATCCCAACACTCCTCTATCATATGCTTTTTTGAAATACACATTGTATAAAAGGAATGATTAAATAAAGTCAAGGCATTCAAGGAGCTCAGCGTTCAGCCCAAGACAGTAAAGGTGAATTTTTATGGTGGCAAAGCTAAAGAAAAAAAGAGCTTATCATCCCAAACATGTCGGATTCAGATAAGTAGATTAAATATATTTGGATGGTGAAATCCTGAAGGTGGAGGTGGAGATAAATCGTACCTGAGGATTTCCAGGATCTGTTCCTGAGTCTTGCCATCCTCATCAAAAGACACGTTCAGGCTGCCCTCTCTCGCCGACTGCTGCTGAAAGGTGGCGGCCATCTTAGCACTCATGCTCTCCATCTGTTCGTGCAGCATGCCGTTTTGTTTCTGCAGGTCTTCCACACGCTGCCGCTGTTTCTCCAGCTCCTCCTGAGGACATCAACATCCAGCAGGGTTAAAGAATGCCTTAGACCAGTGGTTCTCAACCTTTTCAATATTAAGGCCCACCTATCTATCACAACATGTTGGCAAGGCCCACTTGGCCACATAAGATAATCTTAAATAACCAATTGCGGACCAATGGCCTGTCTCAATTTTAGATTTGCGGCCTAATCAAAAACATTTGCGGCCTATCAGTGGTTGAGAAACCTGGCCTAAGACTAAACCTGAACAATTCTGCACATTTCTCCGCACAACCTGGACATCAGTCATTTTTATACCGCAGGATACTCTAACAATTACACACCTTGTCTGTTAGTAGCTGTTGAGGGACATACGACTTCAACCAAATAGGAGAGCACTCATTAAGCTGCACGTTCACGCTAGATAAAATCTACCCCACTATTATTACCATCACGTTGAAAAACTATGCACGGAAGATTTGTATTGCAGGATTAATTTGTCTTCACTTAAATTACAGTAAAATCTAAACAACAAGTCACCAATACTGATCACTGAGAATGCTCAGAGTTCATTAATCATTCATTTTGTACAATCAGTCTAATGGGCGGTTAGTTAAATGTGCATGCAATATAGAAACTACACAGTTGACCCCAAAAAATTCACAGGCGGTTACGTTCCAAGAACACCCACCTAGTGTGATAAACTATGAAAAAAAAGGTAATGCCATAAAATGTTGATTTCTGTAAACATTTGAAGTAAACCCGTATCCGTACGTACAGTTTACACTGAACTGCGGACTCGAATGTCAATACCGACCTTACCCCTGTATAGACTGTACTGTAATTCATGCACGTGGGTTTTCCATGGTATAAGCAGGTAAATACAGTAATAATTATTTACAGTAAAACACACGGGTTTAAGAACAAAACAAAAAACACAAAACCCCAAGAGAAACTTTAGACAAAAAGAATTCTGGACGGACAGGGCAGCAGTCAGTAAACAGTTACTTTGTATCTCTCAATTGTACTCAAAACATAATATGGAAATGTAGCTTAATTTACGTTATTGTTACAAAATTATTAAATATCTTTATTAATTTAGCGCTAAACTGCATGAAAAGAAAAAAGTGAAGGATATCTGCGGTTTCGGCAAATTTGCGGGGGATTACGTGAAAAATTATTACTTCAGTTCTAAGAACAAATCCTCTAAAGACTGAGGTGCAAAAACGTGACTTTGCGGGGGGGTCCGTACTTAATTACAGGCTGTACTAACAGTAACTCACAATGTAATTACCAGCACATATGTATCACTTAATTTATCCTGTAAATTTTCAGGAAATGTTGTCATTTAGAATCTTATACAAACAGCAACACTTAATAATGAACCTTCTCTAAACATGCTCTCATCCACTGCAGCACCATTAATACCTTCAAGCTCTTCCCCTGTTGCACCCAGCCCACACGTCCCTGCTCGAGCTCCGATATGGCTTTCTGGGTTTTCTCCTCCAGCTCTTTAATCCTCTGCGCTGCCTGCTGGGCCTGTTTCTTTGCCGCCTGAAGGGCCTCCACGTCAGCGGCGTGCAGCATCAGCTCCCGCTCGTATTTACTCTGGGCCTCCGAGGCCTGCTTAGCCTGGAGAGGGACAATCAACAGGTTGCAAATGGCTCCATAAACGAGGCTTAACTTTTATCATCAATCAATAAAGTAGATATACAGCATATCCCCCCCCAGACTCCAGTCCCAACCATATTAAATTTATGAACAACTTTAAGAAAAAAAGGAGTAAAATAACCTGAAGAAAACTATCTAACCACTCATGCATGTGAAAACACCAGCAAGGAGATTAAACACAATAAGTTAATGATCATACCAGAAATAAACAGAGAAATTAAAAAAGATCAAATCAATGATTAAATATGAAAAAAAGATGCATTAACAAAACTGAAATATAAATAGAAATCTGTAAAATTTGTAAAATGTTAAAAGTAAATCAATTATCAATAAAAAAATAAATAACATTTACATCCATATCTAAAACTTAATTAAAAGCCAAATAAAAAAATGTAAGTCATACAATCTGCGCATTTTTACAGTCCAGTCTACAAAAACAGCAAGTTGTATCCTCTTCCAGTTCTTCCAGTCTAACATTTCCTGGTAATTTCCACGTTCAATCACACAAGATTTAATATTTACCGCGTTTAATGTATTTAAGTAGGAAAATCAACACTCAGTTTGGAACCCACAAAAAAAATGTCGTTTGTTGTTATTGCAATGCAAAGTCCAAAACAAATTAAACTGGTTGTAATTTTCTGTGGATCGACATTACAGATAATGTTTATAATCAGGCAGGCCTACCTGCTGCTGGCTGTCTTGTGTGGCTCGCTGCTCCTGAGCCACAGCGGAAGCGGCTCTCTGCAGCGCCTCCTGCAGCTCCGTCTGCATGTCTGTCACACGCCGCTTCAGATCCTTTACCTGCCAAACAGAAGGAAAGAGAGAGAGAATAAATTAACTTTTCAAACAAATGATGTTTAAAGTCTGTTTACTAAAGGCTTGTGTCTAATAAAGAAGTGTCTAATCACTCGTACATGTTTCTCCACATTTTCTACGTCTTTGAGCTTGTCCTCCTGAAGCTCCTGCTTCTCCTTCTCTGCCTCCTCCAGCCGGGTCTCCAGTTGCTTGCTCAGCTCCTGCGCCTCCTTCAGCTGATTTTCAATCAAGGATTGTGCTTCCTCAGCCACCTGGACATGGGGAGCATAGTTTTGATTCAAACATGGAGTTGGATTTACATCAAGAATTGTACTTGTATACATACCAAAAAATAAAAATAAAAGCACACATTTTTTTAATAGCTACATATATTTACACACATATATAAACACAGTGAAGACAGTGAAATCCCGATATTCACAGGGGTTTCGTTCCAAGAGCACCTGCTGATAGAATGCTGATATGCTGTGATAGACAAAAAAAATCCCGAAAAATGTTTCCGTGTAAATCCTACGTATGCCTCCAGATATGCTCCCAAAACATTTTCATTTCAAACTCATTACACTTTTTTTTTAAATGTAAAGGTAAACACGCATCCGCACATTACAGTTTACACTGAACTGCCACAGTGCTAGCATGTAAAAACCGCTGTTACCCCTGTTTAGACTGGATTGTAATTCATGCAATGGTGTTTTAAAAGTAAAATAGAGTAATTATTTCGTTTAATTTACAGTAATAAAAAAAATGCAGCGCTTTAAAACAAACAAACAAAAAAGAATAAAACGAGATGCTCTGGACTGCAGCTGCATGGCATCAGCAGCAATGTGAAATAAGTAGCGTTCTCAGATTGGCTACTTTCAAATGTCCTGCCTCGGAGTACAGCGGCATCCCACCATTCCAAGATGTTTCTCTCCACGGTACCGAAACATTCAGTTTTTTTTTTTGTGGAAATGTAGCTGATTTACATTAATAGCCCTAAAATGCGTGAAAAAATATACAACACTACGAAAAAGGAAAAAATTTAGAGGATATCTGCAGTTTCTGCATGTTTGCGGGAGTCTTTACTAACAATAATGAATTACATTCTAAGCAAAAAAATCTGCGAATGCTGAATCGTGAATAAGCAGGAGTTTACTGTACATACATACGTGCGCAGCAAACTTGCCTGTTTCTCTTTGCCGATGTGCTCCTCCAGACTGAGCACCACGGCTCTGTAATTCTCTACACTGCTGGTGGAGCGCTCCAGACGCTCCTTCAGGTCAGAGTTCTGGTCCTCAATCTGCTGCAGCTGAGCACGCAGCTCCTCCACTTCCTGCTGGGAAACACCAGCAGCTGCAGCTGGAAAGAGAAGTAGCACCACTGGAGCTGAACTTACTTCTTCGAAACACTGTTATTAGTAACGTAAATAGGAATGTTACTCAAAAATGGCCAAGCTTATAGACATAGGAATGTTTATACATTTCCTAGTGCACATTCATAAATGACAATTTTAAACCCCCACCCCCACCACAGCAGGCAATCTATTCCCAATTCAAAGCTGTCAGGTTATCAAGGCAATAATCAGTTTAGGACTAACCTCTGGCCAGGGGTTTACCAGGGGCTTTGCCAGCGCTGCTCTGGGTCTCTGTATTGTTCAGCTGCTGTTTCAGAGAGGTCAACTGCTGCTCTGTGCTCTTCAGGAGCTCCTTGGTCTTCTGGTGCAGAGCATTCTGGGATGCCAGCTGCTTCCTTGCCTCCACTAGCTGAGTCTGGACAACACAAAGTAATAATGGAGAACTTTTCTTAACTAGTTGTACAGTGAATCTTTTCAAACAAATCCTCACCAAGTAAGTAAAGTGGCCCCTTACAGTCACGCATGAACACACCACAGCACACAGCGTTGTTCAATATTTTTTGTGTCTACAAACAGACAATACCCATCCATCCCTCCCAGCCTTTTGTAAAATTAAAAACAATGCCAAGTAATGATTCAGGGCATAATATTTGAAGACAACATAAATTAATTCATCAGGAAAAAATAGAAGTAAAAAAATAATACAAATAAATAAAAATGGATGTAGTTACACAGTCTTATACTGCAGGGCTTCATCCTTTTAACCACATCCAATAACAGCAGCCAGGTACTATAAAACTTCAAAGATCACCCCATTATATTGATCTTTCTCTGTATTTAGCCCATTCACCAAGTGAAGCGAGGGGAGCAGTGTTTGGGGGCAGTACCTTCCATAAGTGAACCACAGTGGTGACATTAGCAGTCCTAGGATTCAAACCCACAACTTTCTGATCACAGGTTCAACTCCCTAACCACTAATCCACCAGATGCTGAAGTCCAGAACTGAATAACTGAGCTGGACTAGAATTGGAATGAAAATACATGAAGAGGAATTAACAATAGGTCAAACCAAAGTTAAGAGAATAACAGTCACTGTTGGCCTTTCAGAAATCTTGTGAATTCGAGCTGTAGAAACCTGTGCCGGACATCACTGCTGAAATCACGATAATACCTTTCACCATATTAAAAAAAAAATTGTTAAATATTTTCCCACGTCCCGGGTAATTTAATTGTTAATACCTGACAGAAGCCTGGAATGTATTTTACATGCTAGAGCTGTCCATGTTTAAAATAGAAGTTTCTTAGAACTAGAAATGGATGGCAAGCAGAAATGAGCATTTTTGTACAGGTGAGGTGAAGGAATATATGGTCTATGACTGAAGGCCTATCTATAAGAGTCATGGTTCCCAAATGCTGTTAGCTTTCATTTGATTCCTCAGCATTTTTGGTTGAGCTTTGAAATTAGGAGGTATGTGTTGGCATGGTGGTTAGGGAGCTGCCCCTGTGATTGCACGCTTGCAGATTCGAACCCCAGGACTGCCAGTAGCACCACTGAGGAACACTTGTACGTCAGTGGCTGCACTCTACTCAACTCCAGTTAAATGCAAAGACAGAATGAACATGTTTCACAACGTGTGCTGTATTCACGCGTGACAAATGTTTCCCTTTCACAAAACAACAGTTGGAAAGAGTAGCGCTTACATCTTGTTTGCGTTCCAGGGCATGTCTCCGGTCTACCTCCTGCTCGATTCTCTTCTTCAGTTGGGCGATCTCCTTCTCCAGCTGTTTGATCTGGTTAGTGTAGCGCTGTCTGGTATCAGCCTCCGAACGCTCCATCGTCAGCTGAAATATTAAATCAGAACAATGAACCCACCTTATGGACACGTTGGTAAGAACAATGACCGAGTCTCACTGACACTTTGGCCAGGCAGTCTCTGCCACGGAGGTGCTGAAGCAGAGCTTCACCCTCGGGATGTACCTGAATGGCCTTGAGGTTGGTGAGCAGCAGGTTCTGACTCCGCTGCTCCGCCAGGATCGACTCTTTCTCTTTAGTCAGTCGGTTCTCCACCTGCTTCAAAATTTCTCTCTCTTTACGCAGGTTTTCTCCGCGCACCTTAGGGAGGAAAAAAATATATATCTATATATTTATTTCATTTCCTTTATCAATATTCACTAAAGGGTCCACACCCTACCTTTTTACCCCAAAGTTCATGTATGCCATTAATGTAGGTTGATGCACGGAGATCAGCTACAATCCATCTAAGCTGCCAATTTTCCAACCTCTCTATATCTGTTAGACTTAAACATGCAATTTTGGTTACACTGCTATTAACACTTAAAAAGCAGTCAGGACTGAAACACTATTTATAGCTGCAACACGAATAGGTCGGGCTAAACAGCTTTAGGCTGGAAGGGTGGAAATATACGGAATCTTTAACAATGTATGTATAAATTCTTTTGAATCCACAGCTACGCTTTAGTGTGTCATTTAAAATCTATAGTCAAATCCAAAGAACATAAAACGTTTTTTAAATTGCAGTGGCTAAAATTACATTGACTAACGAGTTTCCCAACTTGCGAGTTTTTCAAGATTCAAGTCGTCTCTCGGCCGATTTTTTGGTTCACGGGCAAAAAGTTTGTTTATGTGCAGATGCGCTTACAGTTCATTTTCCATCCATGTGTCCAAAGAAAGTGAGTGTGAAGGACAGTGCTGAGAAGAAGCATCTAATTCAAGGCACCACTTTACATGCAAGAGAGCATTTTTAAATGTATGTGTCAAAATGAACAAGGTCCCCACACACCTCAGCCACTGCCAGCTTCTCGTTGGCCTCCCTCAGGTCCTGCGTCATGGTGTGAATGATCTGCTCGTATTTCTGGGACGTGGTGGACAGCTTCTGAACTTTCTCCCGCAGAGAGTTGATCTCCCGTCGGTACCCGTTCACATTTTCCTGAAGCATCTCATACCTGCAGGCCAGAGTTTATGAAAAGTTAATAATGTACAGAGAAATTTGTGAAGAGCTAGTGGAAAACCTGTAAAAAGATAAGAATGTTCATTTTGCGGTATTCCTTTGGCTATTAACAATACACTTGGTTTGAACTGCATCCCAACACATTTAATCAGAAAATGTGTTTGGACTATTTTGTAAATTGTCAACTTATATAAAAATATGCCCAATGTGAAAATATTTTGAGTACTTAAATTAAAAGAGAGCCCATTTAATCCTGCTAGGGTGCTTTTAGTAGACCACAGATAATCAAAATATCATAATGCATACTGTCCATCAAAAAAAATATCTCGACATTGTCATACATTAAAATTTTTCGTCATACATCGACATACTGCCCTGTTTGTATTGCGGCAAAACATTTAAAGTCCTGTTTAACTTTGAAATGCAGCCATCATTTTTTCTAAGTGTGGTTTTACGAATGACTACAGAGATACTAATTAGAAAACACCAGTATTTGATGCCTGTAAAACACTGTTTGCAAAAAGAAATGCAAAAAAAGCAAATGTTGTTAAAAATAAACAAACAGTTGCATTTGTCCATTAGGCCAGCCTGCAGTGCAGAACCAGGACGGGCCCACTCACCGCTTAGAGGCAAACTCCAGCTGAGAAGACAGTTTGGCCTTCTGGGAGATCAGGTCGGATACCTGACGCTGCAGCCGGTCATTCTGCTCGTTCACCAGCTTGTCGTTCTCTGCCTTCTCCTTCTTGTAGGTCATAAAGGAATCATTTAGCTACGAGACAGTAAGACGGCAGTTCAGTCATTTTCGGGGGAAGAAAATTGAGTGCAGAGATCACTCTGACTCATTGCTTACAGAAAAATATAATTTACATCATTTTCCCCAAACCACTTATATGTAGTGTGGTGAGGACCTGCAAGCTTTTGAACTAAATTGGCTCTTTGGCTCAGGAGTAGATGGAAACATCATATTTTACATTAACGTTACTTATTTCTCATGTGCTGCTGCCCTGTAATGCATCTCTGGCAGCTGCTGTCCAGTGTTCTCTCACCAGAACCGCATGGAGCATCTCATGTTTTTCTGAGTGTTCTCGTTTTTTCGTTTTTGTTAAAGCCCTGTATTTTATTTACTGTGAATTCAATTACTGTATTTACCTGCTTATACCAAAAAAAAATGTGCTGCATGAATTACAGTCCAGTCTATACAGGGGATATCATCAGTATTTACATTATAACACTGCGGGAGAGAGCAGATCAGTTCACTGTACAGTACGAATGCACATTTTTCTTTACTATTTTTTTTTTTTAGATCAATGTTCTAGAAACATTCTAATTTCATTAAAAATCATTCTGATCATATTTAAGGCCCTATTTTGGGGTTACAAAAATAATATACTTTTTTATTTATTTATTTAACTAATCACAAATTCACAATTTTCACAATTTGCAGGTGCTGCTGGAACGAAAACACGCTAATGCTAATTTCAAAGGTTGACTTTTCTTTAAAATCAGTGTGTCAGATTGCAGTACTAGAGGGTAACACCTATAGAGTTTCTCACAAAGCCGCATTTAACAAACCTGATTTAGCCAAAACCTTTGTGAGCTGAATTCAGTTTTAGAGGAGGACAAACACTTTCTGCTGGGGACTTAGTACCCTGTTTTAAAAAACAACCACTCATTCTAACAGCATCACAGTAAGTTTGTTGCTCTGACCTGTTTGAAAGCCGCTTTAGCCTGTGTGGCCTGCAGAGACTCAGCAGCAGCAGCCCGGACCGGTGTGGTACGAGTGGGGGCAGTTCCAGGCCGGACGGGTGCGGCGGACTGGGAGCTGCTCTCTGAGCCTAAAAAACAACAACATACATCGATTAACCCCAAGAACTTCAACGTCTTTTCAAAAGACTGCTAAATGTCTGACTGCTGTAGTGTCTCTACATGGTCATCTATTTCGCTTTAACCCAGGATGTTTTGAAATCTGCATTTTAAAATGTATTTTTATCTAAGGCTTTTGAATAATTATCTTCTTTCCTATGGTTTTTAATTTATAATGTCTTATATGCATCATGTTGAAAATATCTTCTTGTATGTTCTGTTCTTATACTGTATCAATTATTACAGCACCTTGATCAACAAACGTTGTTTAAAAGGTGCTTTATAAATAAATTGACTTGACAATGTATGGCACACTGTTTATTTTTGTGTCTCACTGGGTGGCTCAAATGAAAACAGATCACTGGCTAGGTACAGGGACTGGAATAAAAATAGATAACTTTTAAGGTCCTTCAAGAAGCCAGGAGAACTGTTCAAGACCACATGAAGAAAAAGCAGAGCAGACTCACTCTGTGGAGGGAGGCTGATCCCAGCCGTTTGCAGGAGTATGCGGTACATGTCTCTCTGTCTCAGGGCGGAGTCTGCTAGCTGTTTCTGCTGGTTCCTCTGTTCCTTCAGCAGTTCCAGCTCCTTCTGCACCTGTTCTAGACTCTGCTCCAGCTCCTTTTGCCTGTAGGAGAAATGCAAGGACATCACAATGATGTATGTAATACCACTAAATAAAAACGGAAACATAATTGCACACTAATGCTGCCAGTCTGTGGGTGCAACCACAGACTTCCGACTGCACCATCGTCCTGCATTACCAAACCCATTTTCAGTGGAATAAGTGTCAAAATGTACATCTGTGCACTGACTGCTGAGGTGCAGCTTTACCTAACATGCAACCTCATATCATAAATAATTGAATCTTTTCTTAATTTGTTGGTTTTCTTCAGACAGCCAATTATTTCTTTAGAACAGTCAGATATCCGTTTCAGAAATGATCTGCAGACAATATGCCACTAATTAAAATCATGTAATATACACTTTGTTTGTAGGGAGTCCCACAGCGTGTGATGAGTGCTGTAAAAATAGTGAGAGACAGCGAGTGAGACAATCACACAGCAATGACCAACCAGAATTCTTTTTTCAAACCTATGTGCAATTTCTATTTTTGAGGGGAGAAGACACTATTTTCTGTGGTGAGTACCTGGCACATTTAGCCTCGTTCTCACTCCTCCCTCGCTGCTCCTCCATCTCTCTGAGCTGGGCCAGGAGGTTCTGGTTCTGCTGCTGGAGCTCCTCCACGCTCCGGAAGGCCACCGTCCGTGCGCCGGAAACCTCTGAGCTGCTGCTCACAGCGGAATTTACGTCCTCACGCACCACCTGGTTCCCCCGCGCCTCCTCCAGCTCCACCAATAGGACACGCACCTGACCGGGAGTGAGGAGAGTACAGCAGAAAAGAAGAATACAGTTACACAACTGTGTGATTGTGTTCATCAAATAACATATTTTAACACTTGGAACTCAGAGTGCATCAGTAAACTCTGATTTCAGTGTTCAATATAAACAGTGGTTCGGTTCATTTGGTCCGACCCAAGGGCAACAAATGATACATTGTAGAATTTTTCTGCAGTTTTGAGTACTCTGGTTCGAACCATTTGAAACGAACCATAATACAGTCACGTGACAACATATACATTATTCGTTGGCCATATTTGCCACCAAACATATTTCATAAACTGATTTTCGATTGGTCAGAATTAAAGTGGGTATCCCGCACTTGGATACGGCTGCGGAGTTTCTTTGCCTTAACTCTGCACTTTTCTGTTGACCTATTAAACGCCCTTTCCCTGAGCTGTTTGCTAAATAAGCAAAATATTGTTGTGTTCTTGTGAGTTTTTGAAAGTTGGGACCTAATGTGGTCATCGGACCAAATTTGGATGAGGCTCCGCCCCTCCTCACCGCTCAGGGTCTGTCCGCGAGCTCCATCGGGCTAATGTTGCTAAAGCACTAACAGTCAACAAATCACATAATGCACAGCGCAGCTGACTACGGCAGCTGGATTAGTGCAAGAAGGCGCAGTACTTTTTGCAGTTGGGTCTGTTGTAACTCGTATCGTGTTCTCACCACAAAAGAACCGCTCCAGGGTTTGTTTGAAAGCAAACGGAGACCACCTCTTCAAGGAGGTCACGCTTCAAGATCGTCTCGCTTTTTTGGTCCGCTTTTGGTGCGATTGTTGCGACATGCCCAAACGAACCGCACCAACTGGGAAAACGAACTGTAGTGCGATTCAACCTACTAAACGAGACATGTGAAAGCACCCTAAAACAGTCTAGAACTGATGTTTGTCCTCCTACACCGTTTGCTGCTCTTTCTGTCGGCGCATCGCCGCTCGGCCACTCTCCAGAGCCCCTCCCACTTGTGGGTGGAGACTATCCTGAAAATTCTCCTGCCTTCAAATACCTTGTGTTTTTTCTGTTAGTTGCTAAAACCTAAAATTAAGTAACTTCCAAATGAGGAACCGTTAGGCTGTATGAGGGCTATCTACCATTTGTAGCGCTGCTGGCATGGATCGGTACCGCTCGGGTTCTAAGGTTTAATGTACCCAGTAGTGTATGAAACAATATGGAATGGGAGATAGTGTTAAGCTTACCTGCTGAGAGAGGTCTCCTATCTGTTTCTCAGCCCTTTGATTGTCTCTGTCCAGCACAGATGCTCGCTTGTTAGCCTCATCCTTCTCCTTCTGTAGTTTGTGAATTTCCTAGTCACATGACATAAAAAAAGAAGTCAGTAAATTTACTACTCACATAACCAAAACTCAGAAGCACCATATTATGACACACAGTATGTACCAGTTTAAATACTACTCTATGCCTAAAGAGGCTATTCAAATGCATTCACATGCACACACAAATATATATATACATACACTCAAACACACACACACCTTCATGGCCATCTCTAGTTTGGCGCAGAGGCTGGCCATGGCCTTCTGCATGTTCTCAAATTCTTCCTTCTGCCTCTTCAGGACGGGTGCTTTGGTCTCCACCTCCAGCACAATCTCATCCAGAACCTTGTTAAGGCGTTTATTATCCAGCTTCGCCAGCTGCAGGTGGTCCTGAGCTTCTACAAAAGCGTTATACAGCTGCCAGGGAGCAGACAGCATGCCAATCAGTAACTTCATTAATACAGACCATTCAAAGAAGCTGTACAACTAGATTAGGCAGATTTTTCTGAAATTCAGGAGTAATCAAGCAGTCAATTGATAAATGTCAATACTAACTTATTAAAATATGTATCTATTTTACCTCCATAAGCTTCATGCCAGGCTTGACGATCTTGGCCACCGCAGCTGCAGTCGGAGAGAGATTAGTCAGCTCCTCTTCAGTCAGAGCTGGAACTCCTATTCATAAAAATGAAAGACTGATTAACACTCAACACAACCATATCCGATTAATTTTAGCTTAAGTTTCGAGAAGAGGTGCACAATATGGTCAAAATGTCAGATTTTAAACCGCTCAGTACTGAAGTTGCAATATGTGTTGCATTGAACTGAAAATGCTTCAGCCAATATCCTGCATTATTTTTGAGTACTTTTGGATTGGATCATGTGAACACTTATTCATCAAAACATGACATGATGTCTGAACACCCAAACAAAATCTGATCTGCAGGACACTCAATCAGTGACTGTGTAGAGACTGAATAGTGGATTATATAGATAGAATTCGGAAAGTAGACACAATGCGAACAATGAACAGACTCTGCAGCGCTATTCTACACGCAAACCAGATGAGATGCCCCACCTCTCCGTTTGAATTCTGCGAGTCGCGTGTTGGAGTTCTCCAGCTCCTTCTCCAGATTCCTGATCTTGTCCTGAAGCTCCACCTCCAACTTCCCCCGGGAGCCCTCCACATCAGACAGCTTCTTTTCAGTGACTTTGTTAGCTGTTGAAAAGAAACAAAAATATAAGTAAGATCATTTCACTTTTTTGATTTCCAATCAAAATGAATGTTATTCATTTTTTTATCAGTTAGTATAGTATGAATACATATCAGTAGTTTTAGTACTTAAGTGTTTGCCTTCCTTTATTTGATAATTTGATAAATATCTTTGCCACATGAACAATTTAAACAGGAGTTATTAGTAATGCAAATTGGTCTGTTATCATTAAAGTTTAAAACAAGTGAATTTTGCCCTGGTCTTTTACGAGAACATTCTGAATGCTACAGATACATAACATCAACGGTTATAACCGTTTAAAGTTCAAATAAAATGATTGTTTTGCTTTGCTTTGAGTGGAGGAGGGTTTGCAGAACCAGATAACATTAGAAAAGGAGGAATTACATTCAGGTTTTATAATTTATTTATTCTCACAGAGCTAGCGAAGCTGTGGGCCGTGATTTGCCTGCAGGCCGGACTTTGGACATGCCCGACTTATAGGGTCATGGAGGGACATTTTCCAGTCTTCCTGAAAACACGTTCAAATTCTTAGAAGTCGGCTTCATTTTCTGATTCTCACCATCCAATTACTCTCATTGATAAATTTACACTTATCAGCCCATAAACTCTCAGTCTGGCACCCTAGAAAGCTTCTTGAACAGCTACACATCCTGACACATCTTAAAGTGGAAGAAAGGGCAGTGAGATTTTATTTCAGATCTGAAACTAGAGTGGAGCTTAATCTTCTCCTCAAAGATGATAGCCTTTGCCGTTTATCTGAGTTGGACAGTTCTGGTGGTCTACCAGGCCTTACGCAGTTGTTAGGGGTCTGGATTTTGTATCACTCTTTCAATAAAAAAAAGACAAAACATACAGGCTGTTTTGAGATTAAATAAATTGTACAAAAGGGCGTTATGACATTTACACAGTAATATGTATATATTGTAAAGTCCAGCATCACTCACAAGGTTCAAAACACTATTCAAAAACAAATGGAATCTGTTCTAAAACAACAGGAGTCCTGTTAAAGGCTGATTTTGTTGCATACCCTATTGTTAATAAATCACATGCAAATCGTTTATTGTAACTGTTAACAATACATTTAATGATTTTGCAATTTGTCATGCTTTATGAAAGCCATAAGCCAATCAAATCTGACCAGAGTAGCATATTGACTTACGAAACATCAGTCAAGTGTTCTACTCTTGACTGATCTAGCAGGTCGTACCTTCTCCAGCAGCCTTCAGCAGTTTGTTGAGCTCCTCCACGGCTCGGCTGAGTTCGGTGTTTTTGGCCTCCGAGTGTGCAGCCATGCCCTAGAGAATAAGGGAGTGTGTGTAAGAAACACAACACATGCTCACACTCAGTCTGATGGACTGAACTCATACCCGTAAATTTAATCAGGTACTTGATTATTCTTTATTTTGAGTGGTCTTTACGTGAGGCAGGGTGGCGGTCTGATATAAGACCTAGACTTATACTTTAGCATTTGTGTGCGTAGAGAAGATGTAATCATTAGTGGTTGAGGTCAGTCTTATAGGTTGTTAGGGTTAGGAACCTGTTTACATTGTGATTTGGGTAAAGTGTTCTAGCAGTTATCTGTATTTAAGCTTCCACAAGGCCGTTGTGATAGGGACGGTTCTGAGGAGCCAGGTTTGATAGTCAGAACATCAGGAGACACGCTAGAATTGTACTGCAGTAGCTGGTGATTTTGAAGTGTCCCTGTTTTTTGTTCACACTTGCTTTAACAAACAGGTGCGAGCGATCACACAGTTACTGGCGTACAGAACGCAATCCGATCTGCATGTTTACATGACACTCGCATTGGCACATATTTGATTTATATCTGATTTATTTCCACATATGAACGAGACTTGAATCCGATCTCAAAATATCCAAATGCATTTTTTCCCCCGTTTACACTGCTATGGAACAGATCTGATCTGTGTCACATATGAGCAAAAAATCGAAATTGGGTCACATTTAACTGACAGTGTAAACAAGGCCAGAGAGGACAGTGCCACAGGACTAGTCTTAAATCCTGTTCAACTTTTGCAAATTTTTTTTTATTTTTATAAATGTCTTTGAACTGAGCAAAGACCTTTTTGTCAGTTTTCTGATTTTCTCACCACCGTTACAGCTCACAAAAAACTGACCTTGTATAAGTTGCAGAGTTTGAGGTTAGCACTCAGCTCGTTGCGGTATTTTTCCTCCATGGAGGTGCGCTGGTCCTTCTCCTAAAGTGAGAAAGAGGTGATACTATTTAAAATTCCCACTCTCAGTCTGGCACTCTAGGAAGCTTCTTGAAAGCTACACATCCCTTCAAACCCAGTGGAATTCATAGTGACGGACCTCTTTCAGTTTGGTCAGGAGGTCCTCGATCTTCTTCTGCTGGGTGTTACTGGTGTTCTTGAGAGCGTTGACCTCATTCTGAAGTCTGGTTCCCTGCAAGTTTTTAGTTTTTAGTTTAAAAACAAAGTCACTACACACTTCTGGTGATGATGTGAGTGGAGAAGCACAATTATAAACAGTAATTTGTTTAATAATAACAAAGAAAATTGATGTTATATATATATGACCATTTTCACAAACTGATATTTAAGGATGTATTAATCATTACACATCACATAATAAAAATGTAGTTTAATACCTTAGACATTGTTTTGTTATGATTTTTAAAGGTTTTGGCCATAAATATAAGAAACATATTAAAAGAATGTAACTTTTATTGGTTAAGTACATATCCCAACCTCTGAATTATGCAGAAATCTGTTCCTCAATTCTAATATTTCCCCACATGGGTCTTAAATTCTGATTGTGCTGCCATAGTGGTAAGGAGTAAAAAAGTGGTGTAGATCTCATACCTCATCATTTTTGGTCTCCAGAGAACTTTTGAGCTCCAGGACTTCCTTGCCTTTCTCCCTGGACACTGTGAGCAGTTCATCCGTCTTGCTCTTCAGTTCTGAGTTCAGCCACACGTTCTGGTTCTGGAGAAGCTCTTTTTCCTGCTCCATTCGTTTCTCACGATGCTGTTAAAGGGGAACAGTGTCCGGTCAGCCAAATGATCCAATAAACAATAAATCCAGCCTAAAGTTACCTTTACAGCCTTTAACATTGTAATCAATACAATCAAAAACGCTTCAGTTTCATCACTAAGCAGGCAAACTTGTCTTATTTATTCAACACAGATTAACTTTACATACCATGTTAAAATATCTACTTAATGTTATATACACTCATAACTCCACTTTTGGTCTTTGTTGTTTTGGGATTTTTTTCATCAATTGATACTATTAGTCTGTCTCCACATGGGCCTGTAATATTTAGAAATTATTAACCAATGAAAATAGTTATAGTACTTTTGATGACACAGTATTCATTTAATTAGAATATACATTGTTTTTGGAGTTTCCTGAAAAATTGCCATTTTGGACATATGAGGTTTTGGCCTGGCAGCGACAATATAATGTCATATTTATAACATTATCCGGGCTTTCAGCAGTGTTCTTTTGTGAAATACTCGTCTTACCAGAGCAGACATTCATTCCAAATGAATAACTAACCTGGATGGAGAGCTCAGATGACTGGAGCTCGTCCAGCTTGAGCTGAAGTTCGTTCCGCGCTGTGCTGGTTTCTGCCAGTTTTTCATTGACGCTTTTAAGCTCCTCTGGAGAAAAGCCACACATGCACATTTCAGAAAGTGATTGGGAGAATAAACGATGCAGATAAAAGCAGAGAAAGCTCTTACCACCAAGATTTTCCACCTCTTGTGATCTCTTCTCCAGCATGCGGGACAGCTCTCTGTTTTCTGCCTCGATCTCATATTTGGCTTTTGCAGGTTCGCTCTGAAAAAGACATTTTGATTATAATATCATTATCACTGATCTCTAGAACTGATGCCCAAACAATCGATTTTATCCTCATTATAAACGTGTGCATCATGGTCAGAAACTAAAACTAAAAATCAATTTATTTATTTATTGTATTATTTGTTTGTTTGTTTATTTGTTTATGTATTTATTATGCTATTCATTTTGACAGGAATGCACAAACTCTGCAGAAGTAAATGTAATTCTATTGCTCACATTAAAAAAGCTCAGTAAAATAAACTTACCTGTTCTGATGCTGCTGCATCCTCTTCCGTTTCTTTCAATTTCTTGAGCTCTTCAGCTAATAAAAATGACAGTGATATTTCATTAAGAATTAAAATATACATCCAAAGAAACTGAACTAGTGCAAGTAGGACTGGGCTCAAAATTTAACCCTCAATATGATAAAACCATAAAGGACTCAGAATTTCAATCTAACAATCATTGTCATTAAGAGTGGGTTTTACATGTAATGCTCCTTTCTAGAGAAGCTCACAGAGTTAGAATTACTCAAATTACTTTTCCCATCATCAGAATCCATATAAACACTCAAATACGTGTAGGTTCTCACAACCACTGTAAAGAAACACAGTAAAAGTCTCTACTATTAACTATTTTAACTCACTTTGAACAACAGTTTACATCTAAACCACTGAATTATCCAGAAAACTTGAATAATTGGTGTAAGTCCCTATTAAGCTCAAAACATTTGTCTAATAGGATTCTGAGAGTTGTTGAACATGATGCACGATTCAAAAATCTTTTCTTCCCAAAATATGTCCACTGAGTGTTTATTATCCTTCAGATGGTCAGTAAACCTCATGTGTTAGTCAACATGAAGCTGCATGGACGTTCGAAATGAATGTGTTTTTGTTCACGCTTGATTGACCTCAGTGAGGCGTTCATCAGACGCCCAATGTGTAGTTTAATGTATTTAATATTATTTCGTCCAGATTGTTTACAAGTGGGTCAAATTGTGGGTAGTCCTG
Source organism: Rhabdalestes septentrionalis (assembly GCA_037832545.1). Classification (NCBI taxonomy): domain Eukaryota; kingdom Metazoa; phylum Chordata; class Actinopteri; order Characiformes; family Alestidae; genus Rhabdalestes; species Rhabdalestes septentrionalis. The sequence goes on along the minus strand of JBBMFX010155132.1, from coordinate 221 downwards.
CAGAAGTATATTTAGTAATAATAATATTAATTATTATTATACACACATGCCCTCCAGTGGGATGGCGAATGTCCGTGTGACTTTGATTGGCTGCAATGACTAGAAAAACGGTCAACATTCAGTCTGCGCTCATCTGACGCCACGAACGGCAGAAAAACGGCTTTTACTAGCCAGTCTAATGAGCTGAACGACTGAGTTTCGAACTGGAAGTTACAGACTCA
>JBBMFX010154500.1:0-21939 GCA_037832545.1 Rhabdalestes septentrionalis | reverse complement strand
AACTTAGGCTACAATGGTCATGACATTTTCATCACTGACTGAACCAAACCTATGAATTAGGTTACAGTATATGACAGCCACAGAGCTGAGATTCCACCCCTCTGGAGGTCTGGATGGAGAAAGCTAACGCGGCTACTTCCAGCCCAATGTTTCCTCTCTCCTGCTGCCTCTAGCTCGACCAACAGCTCACCTACAGACACTACGCCAGGTTCACCACTTCCACACACTTTCCCGATTGGCAAGGTGTTGAAATAAATGTGTTTGTGCTCCGTGTTCACTCTCTCCTTGCATGGTTGTGCAGCAGCGCTCCAGAGCTGAAGCGGGAGATGCGCGAGCATCTTTTCCATAAGGCAGATATTCCCCTTCAGAGTCAGAATTGGCTAAAAACATTCACAAGACAGTGATCTGGTTCTCCTGCTGTTACTCTAAACTTTGAACGAGAAGATGACGTAAAGCGTTAATTGCTTTAAAAATATTAATGCTTTTTTTCTGTGATTAATTAATCTAATTAACGCGTGAAATTCCCAGCCCTAGTCTTAACATGTCTCTCTTCTACTGCCTCTACTTCTACAACTCAGATTCTTCAGTAAATTTCAAAAAGAATTTCGTGGTGCGACTCTGATTGGCCACTGGTCTGAATGGCTTCACTTAATTGTGCCTTATCCACACAGTCTGGAAATATGAGGCTTGTTCATGAGCGCACATTTTCCAGAAATCTGTGATTTAAACAGAAGAAATGCTTATGTAAATACGTGATTCATTTCATGTGCATACAAGCTTTCAAACAAGATCAATTTTTTTCACATTAGGATATAACAGCTTGTCAGCCTCTTGCCTTCCCTCATGATGATGGTTCACAAAGTAACTACTTCTTCCCCCCGAAATATGAGACTAATGTGAGGAGGGACAAAAAAAGTATGTGCCTTAGATATGTAAAAAACAACAACAAAGGACTGCATTTCTTTTCAGATTCAACTTGACTTTGTCATTACATGTAGACATCATTTGGTTCAAAATATGTTTTGGGCATTTACTGTAATTTTCCCATAAATTTTAAGCACTGATCCTTAGAGCTCATGTTCTGTGGATTTTCCCCCATTTACAAAGACTGTAACATTTCTTACATGCTTGTCTGAAACTTCTATTGTGCAGTATGTAAAAAGTACCTAGAGACCCATCATGAAGAAAGAGAGCGCCTCTATGAAGTGGAAGCTCCTGGGGAATGGAGTCAGAGACGCAATGTGTGGTTAAGCATACAGCTCCAGCGCCGCAAAACACACAGTGAGTGCAGGCACACAAAGGAAGACATTGTTTAATCTCTCAGCACATGAATGTAATGACTTCCATGACCCATAGCATTTAAAGTGAAAGAACATTTTGTCTGTTGGGGTCCATGTTTTTGTTGTAATAAGATTTGCATGTTTTTGTTGTATGAGTTAAAGAATGTATTCACGCTGGTACTACTATGCTGAGTCTGTCTTATTTCAAGCACTGCTGAAGAGGCCATGGGCTAACATTGAGCTTTTTATAGGTGCAAGCTCTGATAAAAGTCCACATGGCACACCAGCTGAGACAAGAAACCTCATGTTTTCTAAAAGGAGGGTCAGCTATCTTTGATTATATGGGCTTATGGACACATTACTGACTGTTAATGCCAGTATGCTACAGTTGTGTTGGCAGTTTTCACTCTGCTGCCTGATTTATGTAGTAGTTGCTCCGCCACCAAATGATATTGGGCACATACCAGGGGAAACAAGAACATTTTCAGAAACTGAATGTTCCAACCTAAATTAAACCAGATTTAAAATTATTTTCTCCTTCTCCCCCATTATAGACTAACACTCTGAAATTATCCCTCATCTAGGTCTTGGAGGGCACACCACAAGTTGATGGATGTACCATCCTGAGCACTGAGGCAACCAAGCCTCAGAAGAGTGGTATAGAGAGGGAACTAACCAACCCGTCTGGGACAACATCCAAGTGTAAAAAGGCTAAAACATCTTTTTAAATTCTGCTGCATTAAATGAGTCTGGATTAGGAAAGTCTCAGATACGTCTTTACTCTGTGTTTATATTTGCATTTTGGCCTAATTCACAGCACCTAGCATGCATCATGCAAAGTTCAACCGTTACAAAACAGGAAGAGGACATTGAATGCATGAATAAAATAGCTGCTAAGATGAAACACTGAACATCAAGAAATATACATTTGCATTTTTACCACTTGACCAAAGCTGGTGTTCTCTGTAACGTGATGTAAAGCTTTATAAAACCTCAGTCTTTAACTGCTTTTTTTCCTACATCTGGAAATGTTTTCTTTTGAAGACAAAAGCAGTCTTCAACCCACACTGCCTACGTCCAATCGTTCATGATAGTGAGTCTGAACTCACTGGAGACAGATCCTGTTTCCGGCATTCCAGTGACCATATCTGCTCCAAAGGCAAAATACAATCCAACTGCTTATTACTAATGGGTCTGTGTATTATTTACTCCCACTTCCTTTGTTTTCACCTTGTATAATACCATGAATGTTTCCAGTTGTACTCATCAGTTATACTGGAGACTGTGGTTTGGAAGACTAGTTCAATAAAATTCTTGATATCATTTTGTTCAGTGGCTTATGCTTCTAGCAAACTTATGCACCACAGCCAATATGGTACAAATATATTAGTTACATTGAGGGTTTAAATAAATGTTTTCTGTAGATCTGGTGAAACTGAATGAAATATATTTTAATGTCAATCTTTTTATCTATTTAGAAACATTCCTGTTTTTTGAAATTGGAATTAATTTAGTCTAGTCATCAACAATCATGCAATTTGAGGCCAAAAATTGGCATATGTATGTATTAAATAATTGGACATTTTTGGTTGGAATTTTGGTCACAATACCACATTACAGTGGAATGTTCTCTACTAGTGGTCATAAGCCTAAGAACGACAAGTAATGGAACTGATTCTCACAGGAATTGAGGCTGGGATAATAACTGGACCTGCACATTTGCTTTTTAATCATCAGAACACTGAAGCAGTAGCCTGGAATTTGGTTGTTCCACAGAAAGATGAATATCCAGTCTAACCACAGCCTTCAACAGTGCGTAGCAAGTTCTTTTCCTTACTATGGCATCTTATAGTCTTCCGTTTTCAGTCTTTAAGATGCTTATTTGGGTGTAATATGACTTAGTTTTTAAGGGCTAGAAATCTCTGTCTGAATGAGCATTTTTATGGATATAATTTTTTGTGGTAGTTTGCTGTCAAAGAAGATTAGTGGAGTAATTGTCATCTCATTTTTGTCTGCTCTCTATTAGGGGTCATCCATAAACAACCTCTTCACAAAACCTAAAAATATGCTTATGCCTTCTTTTACGCACAAGTTGCGATCTATTGAAAAAAACCTGATGGCAGAATGTGCGTATATGTGGGCAAACTCTGACCCATGCGTACACACATTTTGGAAGAAAATAATGTGACCGCGGGTAAAGAGACTCAAAGAATCAAAATGTTTTCTGTCATGTGTGAAGTACAGATTACATTTCTTTGTACAATGAACTTCTTTCTTTGCTTTCCACACACAAATACAGAGGTTAGGTCAAGCAATTTAGGTTTTAACAAAAACAAAAGAACGAATGTGTGTAAAAAAAATAAAAATCATTAGTGTGACGTACAGACGTGGATAATATTGTGCATTTGTAAATGAAGGAAATGTGCAAAGGAGCAATAATTACAGTATGATCAAAAATTACAGTAAGAGGGTGAATATATTAGTACATTTATAATAATTCCTTGTGTGCCTATATAGCTAGATGTGTGCTTTTGCAGCTTTGTGCTGAACTGGGTCCAATGTTAGAGAGACGAACCGCGCAATCCCGGTACAAATACAGGCAATATGGGGTTCGTATGAAAACGAATTCATTTTTGTAAATAGAAAACATGTGCATTCGATTCCTAACTATTCAGTGTACATGTATTGAATCGTGTATTTTATGAAACTCAGGTGACAGCGGCTACCCTCTGAAGTGCTGGCTCCTCAACTCCTTTTCAACAACCCCAGAGTGCAGAGGAACAATAACGCCGCTCACGCTCATGCGCGCACTATTGTGGAGCGTGCGATCGGCCAGCTGAAATGTAGGTGGCGAAGTTTAGATGCATCAAATGCATCTAACCACTTTTTTTTTTATTGCGGGCACCGTCCTGTTGGCAGCACTCACTTCCTTTACAGCTGTAGTAACCTGCTGCCACTCACTGCATTTCTTTTTGTTTGTCACCCCACTACTGTGACCAGCAAACAAAATGTTTTTTTTGGTTTTCAACTTCCCACAGAAGCACATCTATTTCGGTCTCAGAGAAATTTCTCTTTTTACTTTTCCATTCAGTTGCCACCACGCTTTTTTCGGGTTCACATCGGGTGCTTAAATATTCATGAGGTGATTTGCATTTACCATATATGGTGGAACGGGGGCGTGTCGAAAACCCGAAGAGTCGAGAGATGAACTAATCAATTCTCTTTCCGGCTAATCCTGCATAAATTAACATTACGGGACTGTCACGTGATGAACGTACAACTTAAACCCGAAAACTTGTCAGATAAGAGGCCAGGCAAGTGTATCATAGATTAAAGACACAGGTAAACGATGAATGAAACTTTACTGTTCCTTATAGCATTATAGTTTTGTCTTGTTTGTAGTATGATCAACGTTTGTGTAAGCAGTAGATATGTTAGGGAAGTAACACGTAACATTTTATTTATATTTTGCTAAAATGAACAAAATGGACATGACTCGAAAAAAGATTCGTTCATTTTGCTGAACGAGACTCAAAGATCTAAGTCGGTAAAATGATCCGAACTTCCCATCACTACATCTTATACACCGTACATTTCACTCTTGGTGTCACCTTTCATGGAAAAGTTATTATGACACTGTAAATGATAACTTTTATAGTAACGGATCATTTGTTTGCATATTATGCTTAATTCACGTGTTGTGTATTAATGTTTTTAATCAAATCACATGGTCTAAGACTCACCTTTGTAAAAGTGTTCTGTGGGTCTGTACAGATTTCTAAGTCATCGTGGGCTTGACTGGTGTGTGCCTATGGAGTTCAGATCGAGTGGAAGTGGGCGTTTCCCGATTACACGAAATAAGGAAGTGACTGAGAAAAGCTTGTGTGATTTCCAGATTTTCATCACAAAATGAGTCGGATTTACGATAACACAGCGCTACAGAATAAACCCGTCCACAACGAAAATATCTCTTCTGTCTGGGACCCTTCTATTTATCAGAGGTAGCGGGATTTTAGGCTCAGGTCTGATGCTGTCAGACTGCAGTTTAGTACCAAAATGAAAGAGCAGCATGAAGCGTAATGGATACAAACGAAAGAGTTATCCTTTAAAAAACTCTGTAAATGTGACTGCTATGTTTCAGGGGTGCTGGGGTGATTTTGGAGGGAACGTTTCTGGATGTGTCTCGGCACTCAATCACAGACAGCAACAATAAAAAGGTAAAGAGGAGTTTAGCTAAGATTGGCTATAATGAAGTGACGTATAACTTTGAAAGACGTCGTAAAGGGTCCAAACCTGCATTTTCCATGTTGACATCATTTTTGCATGTTCAATTTCAAAACTTAATTATCCTCGAATATTAAAGTGAGTCGAGTATGTTTATTGTCATTTCAATTGTGTTTCTATTTGTAGAGGAATGCTCTTTGATATCAACATGTGCAAGATCATGCTGTAGGTCCAGTGATGACATTTTAGGGTTTTTTGAGAATTCTTACAGTCCACTCTCAGGCTAAACTTGCTTGGATGGCCAGAACTGGGCATGTGGGCAGTAAGTTTTGTAAGTCCTCTGCTTGTAGACTATTTTCCAGACGGTGGACTAAATGTCTGAGGGCAAGCCTCCTTCAAAATTCTGAGTCAAAATGTGATACACTGGTGTGTGATTTTGCGAATGTCCTGATTTATTCCTCATCAGAAACTGAATTTTTGCATAGCATGTATTTTCAGTTTTAATCCTTGTTAGTTGTATTACTTATAATTCCCAGTATTGTTACAATGGATATTAATTATCAATTTGTCAAAGAATGTTACAAAGACACACAGGATTTGTCCTAATTTCTACATGACAATAATGTGCTGTTTAATATTTGTGTGATATTATTACAACAGTGCATTAAAAATTATTATTTTTATATCTTTATTTTGCAAATGTAGGCTGTATGGAGCCTGAATTTTAACAATATCTCCTTAGAAAAATAAAGGGCCCTTTAGAGTGTTTGGTAATACTTACCTTTAATGATCTAGTTTATGCTATAAAATCTGCTACAAATGTAAGTTTATGTATCCTAGTTTGTTTGTTTCAGTGGCTCTTTTTGTGACAAGAAATAACGTTTTCTATCATGTTTATGAATTTTATAGTATTTAACTACAGTGGTTCGTGAGGAATCTGTCTTTTTTCTTTTGTGCTTGTATTTTAGGAGCGCTATAATGTCTTGTACATCAAGCCTGGTCGAATCCACTTCAGAAAGTATGATGCCAAGGGAAATGAGATTGAGCCCAACTTCAGCGATACCAAGAAGGTCAATACGGGTTATCTTTTGTCATCTTACAGTAAGTGCTCAAATGGCTTAATTAGAAAAGGAAAGTTATTTTTATGTGTCATATGTGATAACTAAGGATAAGTTTATGAGACATGGAAGTAATTTTGGTCTCCAGCGTCAGCATATCTGCTTCTATCTAGACATAAATGGGTGTGTCCATCAGGCCCATTACCTTAAAGTAAGAGAGCAGAGTATAAAAGTTTACTTTGTTTTCCATTTTACTGAGAGAAATAATTATTTGATCCTCAGCCAGATTTCCCACAGACTGACCCATTGTTGCACACAGATTACAATTAGTGTATCAATTACAAATACTCCTGATATTAACTCGTAAGCTGTATCAAGCACAACTGTCCACAGTTTCTTCCATTTCAAACTCTCCACCGCCATGGGTAAGACTAAAGAGCTGTCAAAGTACATCAGGGACAAGACTGTAGACCTGCACAAGGCTGGAATTAGAGAATGTTCATTTATGTCAGCAAAATTACAAATTCAGAAGGGATCAAATAATTAATTCCCCCACTGTGATATATACTGAAGAACAAGATTTGATCATATCCTAATGATGTGTGTTGAGTTTTGAAATAACTTAACAAGCTTGTGCACGTGCATATAATCACCAAACAGAACTGGAGGCCAAAGGCAAGTCAGACTGTCTTACTGAAGACCAGCTAAAGGACTTAGTAAACAAGAAGGAGTTGATTAAGATGACAGAGAAGCACTGCCCCAACCAGGCCATTGCCTTCTGGATCCTGGAGGCCGAGATGGAGAAGATAGAGCTGGAGACAGGCCAAGACATCCGCCTGAAGACCGACGGAGATAGTCCTTTTATCTGTAAGAGTTCATTTCTACATGGCTGTAAATAGGGAGTAGAAAAAAAGTTAAATGTTGAAGTTTCTCAACTGAAGTCGTTTAGAAAGACAAGGAGGAGGTTTGATGATGTGAGTGATTCCCAACCCTGATCTTAGAGTACCCCCTGAACTTCATATTGTGTTTTTCATGCCTAAACATTCCTGACAAGTCATTCCTGTGTTGAAGTGAACCCCACATATGAACAGATTTACATAACAACCAGCTAAAAACTAAAGGATTCACTGTAAACTAATATGCAGTAATATATTACATACAGGCTAGAACTGCTACACATTCATTTAAACACTGTATGGGAATGTGAATACATGTTTAGATTGGCACTGACATAATACTGTAAATCAAGCCAAAACTTTCATACTTTTATAATTGCTGTTTACTGATTTAAACACTCCAAATTGTAATGATTCTTGCATTGTAGTGCATTTAGCACCAACAGATTGAAACTGCCTTGATATTTAGCCTTCTTTGCGCTCTTTTTTGTGTTTTAAAAGTCTCCTTTGCCAAGTTGGATTCTGGCACAGTCACAAAGTGCAATTTTGCTGGAGATGAGAAGACTGGGGCATCGTGGACCGACAAAGTAATGGCCAACAAAGCGAAGAGTGAACCAAGGCCAACCACAACCACAGAGGGTGAAGGGGCTGAAGATGAAGAGTGGGTAAGTTTAATTGATTTTATTTGGGTTCTATGGGAACGACCAGTGGCTGTAATTTTTGTTGTGGCATTGTGCATTGTGCATCCCAGTCTTGAAGCCTTTACTATATTTTCCTTACAAATGCACAGCATTTTATTTTTAGCACAGAAAAGTTTATTTCCTTCAATTTGTGTGTGGTTAGATGATTTAGAAGGTGAGAAGGAAATAATTAGCATCATCAGAATATCTCCACTCTGTGTTAAATGTGTGTGAGTGTAACCTTATTTCTTAGGTAAATGCATAGTTGTGTGTTTGTTTGCTTTGCTTCAGGGTGAAATTTCAAATGAAACAGTGGTTAAAGTTCCATTTCAGCATGTGTAATCTCACATTTTACTGTATTTTTATGTTCAGGATGACTGATCAGTGAGCAGAGGGCTTGAAGAATGGAAAACTATCACACATGTTTAAAAACCCTTTTATACATGCGCACATGGAAACAGGACGTTTTGAAATGTACAGAAATAAATGGCATGCTTAAACTCACGTGTTTGTCACATGGGTTTTTATTACTGGACTGTGTGAAATATTTGTGAAATATCATTTTATAAATTAGTCTGGTTTTATGGTGTTGGATGTTATGAGATCATTATGAGTGTGTGCTTTAAGAGCACAATCAGTGTCTGCTTATCACTGCTTTTAATCATATACCAACTGTTAAATGAATTCTTGTGTACAGAGTTCCTTATTGCCCTGGAATAGAAATGAAATACGATTACTAAAAGTGATCTTTCTTTATTTCTGAAAGATTTCATACATTAAATATTTACGTTTCACTTATATCAATTTATGTACAAAATACAATGTTACAGTTGTTAAAAAATAAAGCATTTAAAGAGAAAAAATGCTTGAAAAGTGCTGCAGTATTTTTTTAAAGCACAAATTCTTTCTCTTGCATTCACCTTATGATGGTGTTTCCTTAAGAAGCACACAGGAGTCTCTGGTGTAAAAAAAAGAAAAAAAACCATTGCATAACACAGGATGTTGTCTCCATTACCATGCTTCAGCTCTACATCTGTTTTTCATTGAGCTAGCTCTGCTGGTGGGTGTGCTCAGGGTTATGCGGACCTGTGAACGCTCAGTAGTCCTTCGACTCTTGTAGAAACCATTTCAGCACAGTCTGTTTGTTCTCCTTCACCCACTGAATGTTGGCCTCAGTCCTCTCAATGGCCTGCTCTATGGCTCGTGAGGCCGGCCCCTGGCCATCCTCATCGTAGTCTCGTTGAAACTGGTTCAGCTGGACAGAGACAATTAGATAAGTGGATGAGCACATATGTTCTGACACTCTACAATATGAGAGAACTAAAGGATGGATGGAGTCTCATACTGAAAAATCTAATAACTGTATAAATACAAAAAGGATTTCCTCTACTCATAAAAATGAAAAATGTAGCTACAATTTATTACTGTCTGCTCCCTTTCACATGAACCCTCCATCCTTTCTGTGTTCTACTGACAACTGGCTGTAAATCTGTCATTTTTGTTCAATTTGAATTCAATCGAATTATATAAAATCGTGGTTTTCCCTCTATGATATCTCGATGGATAACATCACATTACTTAGGCTTTCAGAACTTGCATTAAAATTTTACATCAAGCACCAACATAATTAAGAGTGTTTTCCACTGGAGTATTCTAAACCTTCAGGAATTTCTGACTGTGAATAGGAGCAGAGGCCTAACTCTTGGGTTCCTATAAAGACCATTAGCAGCAACTGCTCTGTGTCAGGACTCTTTACAAAAGGATTACTTCTACATACAAGGTTAAACACATGTTGAACAAGGTTAAAATACAAAATGGAATGACTAAAAACTACTAAAAAAAAACCCAGGTGCAATGCTGCCAGTAGAGGTGTGGGGTTGTTTTAGCTCGTTGATTGTGTTTCAATATCAATTGACACATGAAAGCCAAGCTTTATTAGCCACAGTTAGCCACAGGTAACAGTAAATATTATTTGGTTATGTGGTTATGACAGTGAGGACCTGAAGTTTGGGCACACACACAAGCTCTAAGAGATTAAAATATTAAACTATCAAAACAATGTTGCTGTTCTACTTAAGCCATGAACTGGGCACAAGAAGAGAGAAGAACTGAGGCTCTTTTAAGACGGTTTATGAGATGTTCACCTGCAGGAGCTCAAAGTCCGTGGAGAACCTTTCCGTCACTACATCAATCAAGCTGCCAACAGACATGAGTCCTCCGCCAAACCTGGTTCAAGGAAATTGCTGTTAGGTGTGCTGAGAAGGTATCATTGTATTGCTTAGCAACCAAATGATAAACTACACATGGTAATTAAGGGCTCATCCTTAACTGCAAGACTCAACCTTTGCTCCAAGAATTGCTACTGATCTTTGGTACCTTTTGTATATTTTAGAACTTCACCATGCATTTGGGAAAACCCAGAAGTCTTTACTTCATGTTCAAGTTGTTGTTTCGGTTTGTTTGTGTGGCTATACAGCTCTGGAAAAAATATTCCAAAGTGTCCAGTTGGATGGCAAAACAATACTAATAGTACAGCAAATGAAATTATTGCCATTTTGTTTAAGAGGCAACAAAGATTTTTTTACAAATTAATTAGGTTCTGTAAACACCATCATTTCTCTTATGTATTCATAATTCTCTTTAAAATGATGCTTTAAAGAACAGTATTTAATTTGGAAATTAGGAGAAATATTGTCAACAGTTCTTAAAAACTGCTAGTATCTAGAAAAATAAAACCTGAAAAAAAAACATAACATTTTTGCTCCAGTTTCTTGTTTTTTCCAGAGCTGTATGTTCCAGTGTTATTAAACAGAAAACCCCCCAACTTACTCTTCACTTAGAGTGGTCCAGTGGGCCCGAATGAAATCCCAGGCAAGCGCTTGTCCAGCTACATTTCTTGCAATGTGGTTTATGGTAGAGACTGCATCCATCTTCCTTATCTTGCTAGAGTCTAAAGTATACTCAAGGTATCTGGGTGGGGAATAATATGTTTGAATGAGTATAACCACAGGGGTTGGGTCCTGATTACATGGATGAGCAAGAATAATTGTCAGCGCTTCTACCTATTCAAGAGCCATATTTTCTTGGTGCATGAAAGTGCATATCTCAGTTTGTCTTTCTCTGTGGCAATGGTGGCTGCCTCATACTGTTTCCATGCAAAATCCCAGTCATCCTCATCTCCAGATTCTATAGCACTGCAGTAAATGGTGGACTTCAGGTTAGGCGGAATCCTATGTTCGAAGAAAGGTCAGTTGGTGAGAATATGTGGTAGGAATCAACCTGGCATGTTTTTTAAATACCACATTCATACATTAATTTATTGCCACTTATAATCTTGTATATGAATCCATATAATATATATTTACTGGTTTGTGCCATTTCTCCATTCTTTAAAAAGCTTTGTTGCCATTGTTGTGCACTCATGAATATCATTGCTGCATGCCACTGAAATGGCATTTATTTGATTATACCTGCAGAGAGAGAAATAATAAGGACTCAGCACAGTGCATATAACACATTCAGAAATTGTTTACAAATTAAATAGGCACTCACTGGTCAGTGTGCTTCTCTGGAACCGTTGCATTGTCAGTGTACTCTCGAAAGTAATCGTACAGTGGCCTAACTTGCTTCCGCAGGTATTTCTGCACACAGAAAATAAGAGTTTAAAGTGAATAAGCAGGTCTATTGATCCGGCAGGGGTTGCCACCAGTTTCGCATTTTAATTTGACTCACCTGCATGGGGCCATAGACCTCGGAACGATCAAACATGAGGATGAAAAAATCTAGGTTGTTCAGAGCTGACTGCCACGGGATGTACTTCGTCTCGTTTATCAGATACTTAGTTGTGTTCAGTGCCAGAGTTACATTGATATATTTTGCCCTTTAAGAGAGATATGAGTAGTGAATATTATTTACAGTAGCAAAATTGTAATATTAATATAAATATTATATTACTAATTGTTCTCCTGTACTTTACTACATGTAAAAAAAATAAGCATATTGTTTGTCAAACACTAAAATTCAGAAAAATAAAGAAACATACCTAGCAAGATTAAATGCATCATCAATTAGCTGGCCTCGGTTGATGAGTGGGATAAGCTATGAAAAACAGATTTAAAAATCCCTTATTTTGTTCATTTCTGTTTGATAATCATGTTTGTTTCATTTAAACTCTGCATGTTTGCAGCACTACTACTATTTTATAGCTGGTTTTAAAACAATAGGATTTCATTTTTGGACTGGCCTACAGAAAAGGTATATCCTAGGTCTAGCAATTTCCTCTGGGTTCAATACAACTTTCTGATTCTGATTCTCGCCTCTGCGATTGGTTAGAATTTCTGTTGGACAGAAAGCCTTATGAATCTAGATTAACCACCAACATAATTAAAGTGACTCAATGGGTCATGTTTTGATTAATGGCTAAGACTAATTTTAGAGAAGAAATATCATTCTTGGTCTTCTGAAAGTCCAAGATAGTTCACTGATGAATACCCGCTTAATAGAGTCAGCTGGTAGTAGGATTTTAATTTTAATTCTTAGTGCTGGGATCCCACAAAATAATTTTGTTTGGAAAAACCCAAGGTATAGAGAAACACGTGGCAAAAATAATGTACAATATTACAATGACAAAACTTTACTGTTTTGAAATGTCAGAGAAACAGAGTCAATGCTAGCTAAGTTAGCATGCCTGACTAACAGGGACTGGCTAAGTAATATCTAATCCTTCCCGTCAGCTCCTTCTGATGGGTAGCTGTTTAGGCACTGCCAGTGTTGTTTGTAAGTCAAACTTAGAAATTTCATAACATTTTCACTTTATATAATATAAAATACTCCTGGACTAATTCTGTCCATGGTGTAGAAAGTTGCATTTTTCATAAAAGTGCCTGTAGAATATCACATGCTTTTTCATGTGCTGTTTCCTATCACGTGTGATCATGCAATATTCATTGTACCTGTGAACACTTGGCAACTTTACCTAATAAAATGTGTAAGACTTCTACAGGCTTCCTATGTTTAATCTAGAATGGCTGGAAAAAACTCATGTGCAATGTCACTGGCTTAATGAGAACATACTATTGCAATCCCATTAGTCCTATTTACAGGAAATAAGAATTTTTGTAGAGATATTTGTTTTCCTTGCTTTTACGATGTAACCAGACATAACACTCTAACAGTCACAAATCCACTCTGGCAAACAGCTTGGAATTGATAAGGCAGCAATTCCTCAAGTTAATTTAACTGATTTAATTAAATTTATTAACCCTTATAGTAAAAAGTGAACACAACACAGCATGTAAACAATGTGAAATTCTTCCTCTGCACTTTAACCCATTCACAAAGCGAAGCAGGTGGCTGCCGCCAACAAAGGGCACCCAGGGAGCTGTGTGTGGGGACGGTACCATGCTCTAGGGCCTGGTTTCTCATCCACTGGGCCAGGGACCACTGATGGGCCATGAAGGCTTTTAATTGGGCCGCAAATCTAAAATTGAGACAGGCCATTGGTCCGCAAATTGTTATTTAAGATTATCTAATGTGGCTAATTGGGCCTTGGCAAATGCTGTGATAGATAGGTGGGCCTTAATGATGAAAAGTTTGAGAAACATTGCTTTGCAAGGCCAATACCCTAACCACTAGGCCATCCAGCTGCACTAAAAATGCTGCAGCTTTATTCATTTTTGACTCCTATTCCAAAAACGAATTAGATGAAAGGTTTTCACAAATATTCAAACAAGGGGTCAAAAATACTCACGTGATGACCTGTCTCCAACTGCTTGATAAGTTTGTTCCAATTGCCTTCATCATAGTTCACGCGGTAATAACCAGTGCAGTTAATGTTGACCAGGAGCCATTCATCAGGTTTAACTTCATAAGAAGGGGATTTGACTACATAGACGACAAAAGACTTTTATAAATTCACAAAAGGTGTTTTCCTAAACACAATCACAAGCCTAATGAAACATATTACATTCTTTTATGAGAAGCACATTATATTGCCATATGTTACCTGGCCCCTTTTCTTTAAAAACCTCTTTCCTTTCAGTCAAATCAGATTTCATGTATATAATTGGAACCTGCCATTCAAGCCTATAGGGAACACAGAGAAAAGAATATTCACAAGACATTTGCCACTTAATAAATGGCTGAAAAAAAAAAGGCTCATAACCAAATTCCATTACAAAGGCTTGCCTGTGTCTTTACCAAACATGCATTAAAATTGTGTTTTGTTTAATTACTAAATAAAACTAGCCCACAGAGCCTTCTTTTTGGACTCCCCACGTCCTACAGTGAGACCAGCATTGGATTTCATCCGGTTGGTTATTTTAGCATCCTGGACAGTTAAGAATGATCTTTACTTCTACACTGCCCTTTGAGAGTTTCCTGTCAGAGCTAAGAATGAGAGTGTGGTCTTCATGGCCTAGAACTCACCCAGGGTCCTCTGTTCGGTTTAAAATGAACCGTTGCTGAGCGATCTCTCCATTGGCAGTGTTTATAACAATGACAGGGTAGCCTACTTGCTCAGTCCAACCCTTCATCATGCTTTCTATGCTCTCCGGGGAAGCCTGAATAGTGTTTGATTAGTCATATTAGCATGCAGTTTAATGGGATACATGAGCATATATATCACTTTTAAAGAAAATATTCTTTAAATTCAAACAGCCAGGTGCACAATTACCTCTTCCATGCATTTCCACAGGTCAGTATACTCAGCATTCTGCCACTTGAACTTGTTGAGATAAATCTGAATAGATGTGTATTTGGCAGAAATTAGTAAACACCTAGTAGAGTTTTAAACTCGATACATGGTGATAAATATGTATAAATTAGGGATGCACAGTAAATTGTTAATCAGTGTTGTAATGTTGTAATAAGGAAATTGCATACCACAGTTTTTCATTGTGCTATGAGCATCCAGAAAGACTATAGACAAAGAGTGGTAATGGAATGGGTCATGCTGAAAAGCTTAGTGACTGTCAGAGTAGCACTGTCTAATTAAACCCTGCAAAGCACTGCCAGGTCAACTGAAGTTGGTGCAATTAAGAACAACAGCAGATGTGGAATCCACCTTACAATTTTGCCAAACAGGACTACCATACAGTATGTAACACATCTGTTCTTAGGAGCGACACTAACTGGTAGGTTCTGTCAGGACAAAAAATAATTTTGGATTGAGTTTCCATGATTGAGCAGCTACATCCAAACCTAAGACCACCATGGTTAATGTGAAACATAAATTCCTATACCATCACTGGATTCTGAAATTTATTCTCGTGATTGCTGGTGGATCACACAAATGGGCAGTCTGTCAGAAAATCTTGGTTTGGAAGATGCCAGGAGATCCCTACATGTCTAAATACATAATGGAAGCTGTGAAGTTTGGTGGAGGAGGGATAATGGTTTAGCATTTTTCATGTTTGGACAGAGCTCCTATTGAGTGACAAACAACAGCATATACTGGTATTCTAGTGAAGTTTTCACTTCCAACTTTAATGGTAAAGGCCATTTTTTGATTCAGCATGACTGTTAAGTGCAAAGGAACCTGAGTTGCCTACAGAGAGCCCTGAGCTTACAGTCTCCTGATATTGAGCACAACATTTAGGCATGTTCCAAACCCTAGGATATAGACTTTCCAGAAGAGTGGAGGCTCTAACTGTTATTAATGCCCATACCTCTGGAATGAGAGGGCCTGTAACTACATATGGATGTGATATTAAGACATTCATATCCTTTGGCTGCATGGCGCATCTTGCCGTCCTACTAAGTGCTGGTAACATACCATTGTCACATTGAGAGAGTAAACTGTGTTTTTGAAACATCAGTATATATCGCAATGTGACTACTGCTCAATATTGTTCAGCTCTAATCTTAAAGTACACAATGCATCAGTATGTTTCGACTCACCCTAAGTCCTTTGAAAAAATCTGTCTCTCCAATGAAAGCAGACAGCATTCTTAGCACAGCTGCTCCCTATTGTGAGGAGAGAAGATTGTTTTACAGAGAAATTAGCAAAAAACTTAACATTTGTTGGGTAATTGTAGGTAGTATTATATCAACTTGATGGACCGTGAGTTAATAACAAACTGACCTTACTGTAGCTGATGCTGTCAAAGCGATCTGATATTTCAGAAGGAGTCTCGACCTCAGCCTCAGTGGAGCTGAGAGGGTGTGATGAGTTAAGAGAATCTATTTCCAAGGCAGGCTGGATTTCCTTCAGAACAATCAGGTCTCTCTGAAAATAACAGGATGGAGCCACATGCAAGTTAGGGATTGTAAAAAAGTAATATAACAGTAAACATTATGATATTTAGATTTTCTGATGTTTGCACCAGCAAAACAGTACTGTAAACAAACAACCAATGCAGAAACCCAAGGGTTGTATTAACCTTCATAGAACTAAAATTACATTTTGCAAGTTCATAAGTATGTGAAATACCCAATGGAAAATGATCCAATCAGAACTTTTTCTTTTGTATCTAGGTATATTTAGATTAGCCAATTTATTCCACTGGATTGAAGCCTGAACATGTCAAAATAACCACCAACATAATTAGAAACCAACAGTAAAATAAACAATGTTTTGATATATATTGGGATCTAAGCCTGTTAATCAGTCCTGAGGATAGGCCCAGATGCAGCAAAAAAGGGACAAAACCATAATACTGCCACCACCAAGTTTCACAGATGGGTTTAGGGATTCGGCTTGCAAACTGTTCCTGATGAGCATCAACAAGGGTTAGGTCCTCAGAAATCTCCCTTATCGTTGCTGTCATGCAATTCCACATGTGTCATAAAGTTGTGAAAATCAGACCTCTGTTATTTCAATAAAACAGGATGCCCATCTTACATGACTGTAAATAATTGTCTCTAATTTTACCTTTACGTTTATATGTAGATATTTATATATGGTGATGTAGTCTAGTAAAATGCTATCCACCGCTGTGAGACAGAACATCCTGGGTTAGATAACTAGCTAAAAGTTAGTTGGCTTAAAATGAAATCCTACCAGTGGCAGTGTCCATACTCTAATACAATTCACAAAGATTCTCACAATTTTTTTTAAAACTTACTATATCCCATTTAGGCTCAACATCATCCACTCCAAGGTATGAGATGTATGTTGCAAATCCCTCATTCAGCCACAGGTCATTCCACCATTTCATTGTGACCAGATTCCCAAACCACTGGAAATAAAGTGGTGTTAAAGAATGAACAAAACATGTGAATGATGACAATGGCCAAAAAATAGATATGACTAAAACATGACCAGTTGTACCTGATGAGCCAGTTCATGAGCTATCACAGTGGCAATCCATTCTTTATTGGAGGTGGAGGACACATTTTTGTCATAAAGTAGGGCGGTCTCACGGTACATTATAAGACCCCAGTTTTCCATGGCACCTGCACCAAAGTCTGGAAGGGCTATCTGGTCTGTGGATGCAAACATACAGAGTGTTATTTACCCTTTTCTAAGACATTCAAAGTCATAAATATGGGATATCATATGAACCTACCTAGTTTGAATAATGGATATGATTCCTGGAACAGCTTCTCATAGAAGATCAGAATCTTCTTGGTGATTTCCAAAGCATAATCTGCATGTTGCGCAGTTATAGCCTCAGGTCGGGCCCATATCTTAGAGCACAGAATTGAGAAAATCAGTTCATTCTGAGCTGATGCTAAAGCTAAAGCAAATGTGATTGGAAAATATCTATTTATCACAATGTACTGTTTGCCGATTCAGTAAACAAGTGACAGACTAACATCACAGAGACATTTATGGAATTCCAACACACAAATAGTGGTACAGAAGCACACTTGTTTAGAAAGCCTTGGGAAATGTAAGATAGTCCAACAAATTTGTATTTAAAAATGGCATGTTTACAAATAGTCCATCTTATTTATTGCCCAGGCATTTCTGAATTATTTATATAAATTTCTCTCTTTCTCTCTCTCTCTCTCTCTTTCTCTCTCTCTTTCCGTCTGGGAGAGGGCGGGGAAGCGGAATATCTAAAAGTGACAGTGATCATTCGGTCACAGGTGAACACACCACATCACACAGTGTGAACAGCACGAAATTCCTCCTCTGCAGTACCGGGAAGCAGTGTTTGGGGACGCTCCAGGTACCTCAGAGGTGCCTAGCGGTCTTCAGGATCGACCCACAACTCTCTGATCGCAGGGCGAGTGCCCTAAACACGTGAGCGTGTGACGAGGGTGGGGAGGGGGGTTCCCGAATACAAATATTTTTTTAAGTATTTGGCTAAACACAGTATTTGTAAAAAACATGTTATTTGTGCTATTCCACATACCATATTCAGATTCGGCTCCACCCCTAATAAATAAATAAATGGATGGATGGATGGATGGATAGATGGACAGATGGATGGATAGATAGATAGATAGATAGATAGATAGATAGATAGATAGATAGATTATATAAATAATTTGAAGTACAATAAAAGACAGAATGTAGTGTGGAGTACCGTTATTTTCCCATTATTATGATCTGTCCACGTTTCGCTAAATTCATTAACTGTGAAAGCCAGTAGATATGTTGACATGACAGGAGTCGGCTCAAATTTTGTAGCAATCCATCGCTCATCCCCTATGTCCACAAATGAGGTCCCTACTGTTCAATTGAAAACACAAATATTTAAAAATGCTGCATTTTAACACATTTTTAACAGCCTACATCAACAGCCCAACACAGGTTTTTTTATGTCTACAAAGACAGTTGAGTAGATATGTGACTGAATGAAGCTTGTGAAACAGCTGCTTTACCAATCCTGGAATTTGACTGGGCTTTGTTACTCCTGTGGATAATGGTGATATTGAATACTGCTTTCATTGCTGGCTCATCGAAGCACGGAAATACTTTTCTTGCATCTGTGGGTTGCATCTGGCTTGCAACGAGGAATCTGTTGGGAAAGGTATTTACACAAAACAGTAAACATACAAAGGCACAAAAACACAGACAGGAAATCCAGACATTCCTAACAATAATTACATGTCACATCAGCCATTGTACAGTCCCATGCACTCCAGAATAAATGTTATGCTGTTTAGATGCGTAGCTGTCAAACAGCATTGCTGAGAGGACTTTCATGGGAAAAAGTGAAAAGACAAGTTATTAAAGTGGTGAGCGGCTGGGTTGGGGGCTCTTTTTCAATAAACACTTTTTAGTAGAAAACATAAATACGGCTACAGACGAGAGACGGTTTTTAGTAACCTGATATTTGGGGGGAATGTCTAAGTTTCTGAGTGCTGTTCCCACATTTTTGCCTTAAGGGAGATCTTCATGCAGCTGAAATAATTCACTGCAATGAACTAAATTTCAAAGGAATAATCATGCCCTACATTCACAGGCTGGTTTGATATGCAACACTAGCAACAGTGAAAGCCAAACAGACATTCGGATTTCAAATGGAGTGTGTTTTTTTTCCCTTTGACTTGCAAGGACACTGTACACAAATGTCTGTGTGTAAATGTAAAGAAGAGGAAAGAAACTCACCTTTCCTCTCTATCCCCATTGTTGTCCTCTGTGTAGTGGCTCTTGTAAAGCCCGGCCAAATCATCAAGGAGCTCCCCTTCAAATTCCGTGAAGAGATCATAGTAGGTCCCATTTCCCATCAAAACATCCTTCAGCTGGATCTCAAAAAAGTTGGACTCATTAATGTGCACGCTGTATCTCGCCACTTCTACATTTTTTCCAGTAAAAGACTGAGTCACTACAACTTTGGATACAGAGAGGTGCAAGGCATGGAGGAAGATACTCCTGGTTTCTTTCACACACTTGAACCTCACTGTTGAGTTTCCTTTGAAAACTGAAACCTGTTCTGTGGCGTTGGGCAGTGTGATGTAGAGGTACGGCTGGAGGAAGAGACTGTAGCTCTCCGGAATCAAATTGTCTGGAAGCCTAAGGCTTGGTGGAAGTCCTGTTGGAACTGGACTTGTAGGAGCAAAAGTCGGCCGAGGTTTTGGTGGGACCTTTTCTATCTGTAGCTGGTACATCACAACCATCAAGACAATACCACAAACAGCTGAAACCGTGACCACCGCAGTGGCAATAGCCAGGCCCTTGGAGATGTAGACTCCCTTAGCCATGTTGCTCCTCTCTGAGAATCCCTGAAGAATGACTGCAAGTTAAGTAAGGAGCTTATAGGTCTTTATTAGACTTTGAACCTGCATGTGGATCCGGAAAATGTGCACAGCTGAAGGCATGAAAGCAACACCTTCCATGGGATTACACATTAACTGGCAAAGACAATCAAGTAAACAAGTCATATGCATGTAATCTGTATCTAATCCATTGGTCTCACCTTTGCCCCCCCAGTCCAAGTCGAGGAGAAACTCCCAAGAAGAAGCCTATCCCCTTGAACATAGTCATCCATATAAAGATGCCGGTGAAAAAAAGAGTGACACTGTCACCTTTACTACCAGAAGACGCCTCCACATGTAGCCCCTCTGGACTCCATCCTGTGCCTGGCTAAATAATGTTCAAGTCTAGGTGATGAGCAATCCAGCTTTTTGAGATCATGTTGCCAGCCACAAAACCGGTACTCTCCTTAAAAGTGACTGTGAAACACAGGTTGCATATCGAAGTACACACCCAAGATCCCAGTGTTCCACATGCAAGTAAAATTGGTAGCATGTGTTTTGGTGAGGAGTGTTAGGGGTGGAGATTTAAGTTCATTTTCCCCTCCCAGTACTGCCCGTTCTTCACTTCTAGAAAAAAAATACAACAGAAAAGAAGGCTTGAGCAGTAAACATAAAGCCCATCTAGAGTTGTGTGTTTGTGTAATAATACATTTTAGTAAAATATGAACTGGGTACTACATAAGGCACTCGAAAATTCTCAGTCTTTATTCCCCCACAAATCTTCCCACACTGTTAAAAAAGAAACAAAACCAGACACCTGTGAGTATCGTGGTGTTGTGGAAACAAGGCCTGAGACATCAATACTAAAATATAACAGCTGAAGATGTTTATTTCTTTATGGTTCACGAACAAAGTTTAACTTGGCACTGTACTTTGCTCACCGAGGAAAAATGATTCCTGTTCTTTCTTGTAAATCGCTGTTAGGATTACAGCACAAAGTAATAAATTACACAACCAATGTCTCTCTATTACATATACAAACTGCCGAAATGCCTCACTGCAACATGTTTGATTTGTGTTAAACAAGTGCTACAGTTACAGTGAGATTTGTGTTCAAAGCTGATTTTTCCTGTCTCCTATATAAGAGAACTGAACTAAAATAATGCACTGAACAAGACTGTCATTTCACAACAGAGTCATGATCATTTTTTAAAGTTTGGATCGCATTTCCTTTGACCTTTTCAAGACAGTCATATAAAGATACAGGACAGTAAACAATAAGTCTCTTCCATGTTTCTACCTTAATCAGTTTCATGCTTATTCCATTATTCATGTGTTACTTAGAGCTCTGAACTATCCAATATTAAAGAGAAAAGAAATATTGGATTTAAAATTTGTCTAGCTGCCGGCAAAAAAAAAGTTACAAATGGATTGTGGTTCGACTTTCCAGCAGCACAATTATCCAAAACATACAGACCATGAATCAAATGAAGACGGTGACCTCGTCTGATGGATCACATTTTCCTTAACAGCATGTGGGCAGCCAAGTGTATGAGTGTCACTTACCTGGATAAGAGTGAAGTAGAGGAGACAGGGAGGCTGACAGGAGCAATGTGCATAATGGGTGTGACATCTATATGAACAATTTTGACCCAAGGGGAAAATATTTAGGACAGAATTAGGAACAACTCACTTTTAAATATTTAAA
>JBBMFX010154182.1:0-21950 GCA_037832545.1 Rhabdalestes septentrionalis | reverse complement strand
GGGTTTCTACGGGATTACAAAAGACAAAGAGTGTGCTGACAGAGGCGATGTAATGGGCACAAGCTGCGAGAATGGGGAAAATGCAATGAAGAACAGAGGCAGTGTGTGGGAGACTGGAACAAGCACCAGCAAGATGAGCTTGACATGCAAATAGTGCTACAATTGCAAAGCAAAGGGAAAACGGGAGAAAAGAATGAAATGGGCCAAGAAACATCAAGAGAAACAGAAAAAGAGGGTGTCATTAGGAGCAGCGCAAAGGTCCAGCCCTAAACAATAAAAAAAAGGCAGGGTCAGAAGCAAAGTTCAAGGGACGTAGAGGGTATCAGGGCTGGAATGAAGGGACGAAAATTGTAAGCCAAGCCAAATAGTCTTAATATACAATGAACAAATAAATATGCCAAAGAGCAGAACAGGCAAAGCAGGACTGAGAAGAAAAGACTGGCGGGGTAGAGAGAAGGAGAGAAGTGATGTTTACATTACGAGTTCGTATCTTCAGTTCAGTATGCATTTATCTTGGGTGTTTATGCATATCCATGAAACAAGCCCATTTACAAGTAAACTACAGTTACTAAAGTATGTAGGGAGACATGGTCCATTGCAACATCATTCAAAGTGAATGCTTATATATAGTAACCAAACACCTAAACAAAGGGAAAAGGCATAAATCACCCCATCAACTCCAGCAACATGATCGCGGAAACTGTACCAAATGTGTGACAAACTGACCACTTTTGTAATGCCAAGGTGTAGGTGTGGTAGACGGTTGTAACTCCACACTGCTACAGGTTCTGTTACAGCCAGCAGTAAAAGAACTGAAAGAAGAGGAAGCCCTCTACAGTTACACATATTGATTCAAGCCTGTGCACAGTCACGGCATGGCATGTAACCTGATGCTGAAGTGTGTAACCTGTCGCTCATATGTAAACTCATATATTAGAGTTCCCAATTATGGTGATGGAATCTGCTGTAATCTTGCAAAAAGTAAATCTGTGAAAATCGAAATGTGTTCGGAACATAGTTCCAATTTTACTCACCTGAGCAAAAGTTTGCTGTTCTATGTTTATTAGCTACTTGATTACCAACCTGTGAACCCTTTCAAATCCATTTCACTCTGATCCCCAGCTCATGGCTAAAAGAATGGGATGCTTATTTCCCCCCAATTAGAAGGCCACAAGGAACCATCATAATTACCATTCTTTTCAAGTGGGTTTCTCCTCGCCAAGGCCAAACAATTACACAGGAACCATTTACTCAGGACCTCCCCCAGCTACCTCACTCTAAAAAGAAGTTGATGAGAGTTTGAGCCCCCAGGCAATCAGCCTCTCTCTTACTATGTAGACTGTTCATTACTACACAGAAAGATTGGGTGTCTCCACTACAGCAACAGACACTGCAGCCATTGATTCCTGCCTTCTGTCTTTTCTATGCTTTGTAAACAGAACAATCCCACATTCTGAGGGATTCAAAGTCTTGACTGCTTTGAGGAGAACATTAAATAGGTTATAAAAACAATGTAAAAGGTAAAGAAAAATATACAAAATGTTGTTTTGCAACAGAGGTAGTACAATGTACTGCAATGGAATTGACCAGGCATTGGGGAGACTGACCATTCTTTGTTTGAACATCAAACTGTGTAAACAGCTAGTCTAGGATATTCACGTCATACACAATGTATCTCCTACTTTCCAAATCTAGTGTTGTTAAGCAGCAGCACTACAACAACATTGTGAATCATGGACTGTACGTATCGTTACACCCCTTCAGTGTAAGATTATAAAAAAGTATGATTTGGATGTCTTTTCTCTAACTTGCTACACTGTTTGCTGAAGTTTGGGGTCTTGAGTGGATCATACACTGTACAGTAGGTTCCTTCTCAGGACTAACTTGGACTGGGTGGCTCCTGGGCCTCTCCAAGGGAAGACTCCTCCGGGACCATTCTGGCATTTCCTGTACAAAATGTCCCACACAACTACTGGAACACACTCTTCTACACACACTCTGATACCTCATACCCATTCATAATGATTCCTGTTTATAAAGCTTATAGTGATAAGATCCCTGGTACATTTAGTTTTGCAACACAAGTCTATTAAATAGATTTTGCAGTCTTGCAGTATTGCCAGATTCCACATATGCAAGTCTATTCGTCATTATTTAACAACTCAACACACTCTGAGGAAGTGCTATTGTTAAAGTTTTAAAATCTAACTTTCACTCCTTAATTTATACAGTAGATAACTGCCGGACACTCAGTCCACAAAAAACACACACCCCTTTTGTTAGGTCACAAGAACTAGCCCCTTACATTTATATGTCTACAGCAGTTTAGCCCCACCCACTTATGCTAAAGTAGTGTTTCGGCCTGGATTGCTTTTATAGGGCAGCCAGGAAGAACAGAGCTCCTTTACATGAACCAGTTTTAATGTCACAGTGACAAAAGCACAAACATAGCCATCAAAAATGAACAATGACTCTTTGGTATCTGAATTCTGAATACTGAGGCACTGGTAGAGAGCAAATATGATGAGCTATTCCAGAAGAAAGGCGCAATGGTGCCAACTAAATGTTGAGAATCACTGGATGTTAACAGTGTTAGATGCCACAGAATATTACTATCGCTATAAATTCCTTTGTTCATTTATTCATTGATTTATTCTCTAAACATATCCTTGATACATATCCCAATATTTATATAAAGAAATATGGAGAAAATAAACACACAGATGAGAAAAGTTAAGATAAGATAAGATACAATAAAGATAGGATAACCCTTAAATAGTCCCACAGGTGGAAAACATGCATTGTTACAGCAGCAGGCAGAACAAAAGATAGAAGTAGAAGCAACATAAGCAATATAATAAAAGCTATACAGCATAACACTATAATTTGCAAAGTGCAATATAACACTATTATATAATTTTTCATATTTAAGTTAATATATTACTAATATTAGAAGATAAAATTCGTCTGATATACATGTCGTTGGACTGTGGGAGAAACATGGAGTATCTTATAAATTAAGTGTACATTACGTCTTATTATTTGAACTAGGCCAGGTTATTACATTGAAATGACATGCAGATTACTTCCTTGTTTGTCATTAGTCACCAAGCTACAAAACTAAAGAAATCCTAGACACCACTCATGACTCGGCTGACTCACTAAATTTGAAGAAGGAGGGACATCGTGTAAATTAGATTTTGACAAACAGTTCTTTAGAAATGACTCCCTAGTACAGTGTTCTTTCACGTACTGCTGGAACATCAGGTTAGCAGAGATGCTACAACATGACCTCTGATTCTTTCTTCATCTTTGTCAGGAGCACCGTGGTAGTTCCAATCTCCTGTCCAAATCATCATTTCTGGATTGCTGTTTTTACAGCACTTCCTTTTCTTAACTCAACAAGCAGTCATTGTTTTCCCACTTTCATCTCCCCCGAATTATCGTTACACAAGGATTTCGTGGGTTATGCAGTTTAAGACCAAAGCTGCAACCGAGGGTCCGAGGGTTCAAACGGGACAGACCCATATGAGCATTATGAAACAAAACAACTCAAATCATTTGTCACGAAGGCCCAAACATCATCTTACAATACCACTAATTTCCCAAGAAATCCTCATGCCAAAGCTGCTACAAGCTTATGATGATCTCATAAAGACATGTAATTAAGATATCAGTAATTATTATCTCTCTGGAAATGGGGAACAATAAATTGCAAGCAGTTTACAGCTCTACTGGCACGCGGACAAGAACCACTCCAGCGGAGCTCTAACAATGCAAAACAAGAGAAGCGCTTCCAAGTTTCAACAGGCCTGAGATGTTCCCCCATCCATCATCTCATCACCTCTGTGGTCTGACAGCAACCACTTCGGTGTTTAGGGACATCCACTTGTGCTCAGTTAAACAAAGGGTTTCCAGAGACACTTGCAAGTTTGGGCAGTTTATCCTCAAGACTCTGTAACTACACTTTATCAGGCTGGACATTAAACTCTGCTTCGTTGGTAGATGAGTCGAATCCCTTTCAGAAAGTTTGCTCAAATGTGCAGCCCTCCCTTTCTTTAACAAACAATGGTCTACTTCAAACATGTACCAATCTAAGCCTAGAGCCAGATTTCCTCAAACAACTCAACAGCAGTATGGCAAAAATATTACAAAACCACATATGAAGGTTCTACGTAATGTATATCAACAATAGGGATGGAAATTTAGATGAATGTATTGTGGCCTGTCTATATGAAACCTGCCAATAATTTGGAAATTTGTAAGAGATGAACGAAAGTGAAAATAAGGGCTATAATAGTATGTGGTTACAAGGTACATCTATATAGGCCACGGCATCATGTGGTGGTTTAACGTTTTAAGAAGCTGATCTAGTGGTATTTTTACTCCTCTAGACAAGCTCTGTGTGAACAGGTATTTGACCTGAGCTGATGGTATTTCATGTAAGTAGTTACAGAATTTCTTTAAGCTAAATAGCCAGCTTTTCATGGAAAACTGCATTTCACACAGTTATAGCAGTTAAAAATGACTCTGTGTCTAGTTATGTAAGAAAGTGAGCTCTTGTGCTGTTCCTAATGATAACGTTAGCTCATTCTGACAAATCACTTACAGTGTGATCTGTGTGTCTTTGTGTATAGTTGGAGTCTGGTTGGTCAGTACGCCAGCATGCAGGGGAAAGATACCACTTCCTGACTGTCCTGCTGCTACAGAATGGACATTTGGATGTTCTTCAGCTGGCTGAATGTTACGTCCTGCTAAGTCAGACTTGCATATATTATAAACAACTACTGTATCCTTCCTGACTGTCCTTCTGTTTGAACTTTTGAAGCTATAACAGTTCTTTTTCCTTCACTATGTGCTGGCATAGGTACAGCACTTTGAGCTGCTGACTTCTAGGTTGGATGAAGAATCAGAAAAGTAAATTAACAACTGAAAAGTTTTTTGGAATTGTTCTTTGGGAATTTGGTATACCTAACAAGCCCAAGTAGTTCCACATTTTAAAAACACAAGCTAAAAAACATTGTAATGTGTGCTAGGACTTCCTCTAACAGGACTAAAAGTGCTCTTTATGAAGAAACATGGAGTTGGTTAGTGATTAAGTATTGATCATATTCATGAAAAACACAAAAAGCATAACACGGCCCAATTAATTACTCATTTATTAATTCATTCATTTATTATCCATGCTGTGATCAATCCTAAGATTTTGATCCAGGGTTGCAGCAAACTGGACAGACTGCCAGTCCAGAGCAGGCTAGACACACAGGAAGACACATGTAGGCACACACACAACTAGCAGCAATTCAGCATTTCCAAATGACCGGATGTACAAGCTGCTGGACTGTGAGAGGAAACTGAACCTCTTAACTCAGTCGTGACAGTGACATTTTTGCCACTAAAATCTAAATTTGCAACATTTCTCACTCATTTCAGTAACATAAGACCAACATTTTGTTAGTTTCTTTAGGATAACAACAAGTAATGAATGTGCACCATTTAGCCTGTGCATACTCACTTCAAACCATTTCAGTTTGAGAAGTAATCTGTAACAGGCTTTCTTTCTTTCTTTCTCTTTGACCTTCTGTTATCTTTTTCAAACAAGTTAAAAAGATAGCCAGCTAAAACCAGTACAAGCCAGACTTCGTTCTGTACTGTATTTTGTACAAAGAGTCTGAAATCTACTTGACAAGCTCTGACGCAGTGATTCAGCCATGCAGTTTATGTGATGTTATCTGATGTACATTGGCTTCCTTTACTTGCAAAACTAAAGTATCAAACAACTGAGATAACTGTCTTGCCTGTTTGGTTCCATTTAGGAAAGCGCTAAACCTGGAGATGGTCATGCTACTGAAGGGTCTGAATGTTGGCCTGAAACACCAGAAGCTCTGTGCCAAGTGATTCTCAGGCATCTTGAGGTGAGCTGAGGTACCGATGGAGGTTGCACAAGGTCAGTGGGTGTTCGGTGACCCACGCTGGTTGCTCATGTGTGCACAAGAACGCAGGCTGTTTGTTGTTATAATCTTCATCCAGCTTGTCTCCAGTCTGTGATGATTAAAGACTTTAGGTCTCAGCAGAGCCAGACCTGTGTTTGCTAAACACACACAACACAACAGACTTTTACCAACATGACCTCAAGTGCCCCTAGGCCACAAACAGGCGAACCGTGTTGATCCTCCAATAAGGCTGAGGTAAAAACAATGGCCACCAAAAGTCAGGGGACAAAATGATGTAGCCATGTCTTTACAATACCTTTGCAAAAAATTAAAACAGGCAAAACTGAAGGAAGCCTCCCACTACTTTGGGAATAATGCCAAAGCTGGATAATATTTAATCTATTGTCGAGATGTCATCACTCATCAGCATTCAAACCTTTCAGCTGCCTAAACCACCTTTGGACCAAAAGATTTTCGATTCAGGATTGACAATGTGAAAGAAAGGACACCCTGCTGCATTCTATCACAAACATGTTTTTAACTTGCATCCACTCATGTCTACCAGTATGTTCCAAAAAACAAGCAAAAATCTTTATAGAATATGCAAATATGCTTTGAACTAATGTTTGTTTTTGAAAATCTCAATGGGCTGAGGCCCATTTTTTAAATGCCTCTTATCAATTTTTTGGCAACTTTATAACACTAGATCCTTCAGATCACCTGCATTCATATTTATTCTGCAGCACATTATCAGGGAATGTACAGACGAATTTACTAATATATTGTTCATAGCTGGATTCATGCTAGATTTAGTCTTAAATTGTCCAAAAATGTGTTTTATACTAACAGCACATGGTGTTTAAAGTGAATGATGATTTGGCTTTGTTTTTGTAATGTTATAATCATAACTATGTTCTGCACAGACAGCACGTAACACTGTGAACATTCAGTGGTTGGAAACCAAAATATTGCCAAACTAGTGTGGTGACAACCTTCCTCTACCAAGCTTCTCTATATTAGAGTGGACATCTTTTACCAGAGCTTCATTCTTTGGCAGCATTCTTTGGAATGATATTAAAATCTACATGACTTTGGTATTGCTTAAAGGAAATATGTGTATTGCTTATTAGTTAGTAGTTCGCTGTAAAGTCTATCAGGAAATGCAACCATTTCTGCTGTGTTGGAATTTCAAATATTTGAATTGATCAGAGGGTTTGTGCAAAGTGAAAGGCTCAGCAAAGACAACATTATAACAAAACATGTAACATGATCAATAGAACAGACAAAAGATCAATAGAACAGACAAAGAATAACTGGCATAATATCAGAACTAATTTAAATCACCCAAATATTAGTTGTGGTCCTCAAGTTAACTAACAAAAGCTGAAATGAAGTAACAAGTAACAAATAATCAGTTTGTTTCTGCTAAATTAAATATGAAATACCATCTTATTTCTTTGGTATCAGTTTCACAAACCTGTCATAGTTTGCCGTTCTTGTCTCTACTGAGGTACATTTGGATTACAGTGGTGGAAAAATGCAACACTCTGAGCTGCCTGTTGCAAAGGTGTTCCTACTCAGTCAGGGAACTGGACCCCAGTCTTCCGCGTGGGATGATGTTATCCAATAGCTTTAAATGGTCTATTATTGCCAGATGTTTCCATTTCATGATGAGGCCTGGCACACTCATACTCTTGAGACAACGCGGGGTCATGAGACTGCAACTGTCATGCACTTAATTCACCCTGATGTTAATGGTGTTGCTTTATCTCAATAAATACATGAATAAACATGAACATATCATCAGATGTCAGATCAAAAAGTGATTCATTTCACAATAAGACCAGGTCTCGCCACACTTATGCTGGACAGAGCAGAAAGAAGGATTCTGACAGTACTGTTATCCAGATGAAAGCAAAAGAAGCAAATTGGTATAAACCAATTTAAGGAAGCTGCTTCTAATTTCCAGGCAGTCCAGTGTCTCCACAAGAAACAGAACACTGACCACTGCGGCCACTCAGAGAGGCCAGTTCAAAGGAGTGGAGAGGAAGTCTGCGAACAGCATGGTGCCCCCTCACAATGGGCTAAGAGCCGGACATCACTAGCATGACCGTTAACAGGATCACAAACACACATTGCTCTGTTTGGAGTGAGTGGGCTGGATTTATTTGTGGGAGACAAACAACACGACTTCTAAAGGTACATCATTAGGGAGGTGTTTTCAAGGCAACCAGTCATTTCGTCTTTAAGTGTATGAGACCAGTCCTGAAAGTGCGTGGGTATTCCTTGGCAACATATGAGCATGCAAAATGAGATGCAATGAAAAGGGACAAAGCTACTAATCAGACACATTATTTTCGCCCATGAAAAATGGCATTCACACTGATCTTTGTCAAAAAGGTCAGCACTCCCGCTCTTAAAGCAGTTTGTGAAGAAACATCCTGTAGTTTAAACCTGCTGCCTGGAGCATTTAACGATGTATTCAAGTTTTGTGAGAGCGGGATGTGATTGGTGGGAAATTTTCGGGATTTATGTAAACAACTGTGTCGGAAATTGATTATTCGTTTTTGTAGCTCCAGTTCTTAACCAAAGAAACAACACCGGGATTCTTAAACATGTTTTCGCTAATTGACCACATTTGAGGTCCATGGAACATTTGATTTTTGCCAAACCTTTCTTCGAACTCTTTTCATAAAAAAAAAGAACTGGTTATGATGTGCCATCTAAATGAATCAGCAATGACAAAAGTCAGAGACAAAAGGTCAGTATCAGAACCCCTGAAGAACACTATCAGAAAACAGTTTTGCTGTAATAGCTGATTTCACAACCTTGTAACTTTCAGCCGGAAGAATTTAAAAGAACATTAAGTTCACCACATCGGCTAAACACATCATAATGACTGGACAGAGGCACGACCTTAGTGATGAGGCAGACAAGCATCGGCCATCTGTGGGGGACACTGTGGCCCAGCATACAACACGCTGCATTGTCTGTTCATGCAGCTTCGCGGAACTACATAAATATTTTCCCATTGAGTTGCACAGCGTTTCCAACTCCAGAGAACAGAGTGTAGGAGCCTTATAGGAGTTTTTGTTTCCACCAACAATGAGGAAAGCCAATTCCCAAGAACCACCAGAGGAACTTGTTGAGCTGAGATCATGTACACGAAGAGTGAGGAGAATTGTGCAACCACAATGATTTTTCAAGACTGGAATAGCACCTACTCATGCTCTTATCACTTAATACATTAGTGGATAGACTTAGTACAGCTTTAAGGGCTGCAACTATTATTTCTATGATTGGATTCCAATTTTGAGTGCATTCAAAATGTAAAAACAACCCTCTTTAATTAGTCTGCCCTGTCCCAGACACAACAATGTGTCAATGTTAAAAAGAAATCAAGAAATATTAAAAATATGTAACTACAGTGCATCCTTTCTGTTCTATTCAAGTCATTGCAATGCGACACCAGAAGGTATTTCACGCTGTGTGGTGTATCACTTCATTGCTTCAAGTAGTGCAATGCAATCCATTTTCTCAAAATCAGTGTTGCTGCAGCACTGTTCTTGTCCCATGGGAAGATGGACAGCTGAGTGGAAACTCACACCTAATATGAACCGCAGTGTCCTGAGTCATTCTGCAAGTTGGCACCAATTCAGCTCCTTTGTTCGCACTGGCATGGCAAAGATGGTGACACATCCAACTACCAGGCACACCCTGCCTGCCCGGTGATGTCATGGCACTGGGGAGCAAGAATATAGACCACCACATGTTAATCTGTCCCTCCCAATAATTTTGCAAAGCCATCTGGAATACTTCAGTGTGGCTGTCTAAGAACAAGAGGCCTCGCAAGTGTGTAATTAAGTGTGCGCCATCATCCACACCTCAATTTACCACACAGGTGGAGGATCACCAGCAGAGCTAACAAACTGAATGATGCTTCAATTTAGTTGTCTTTCATCAATGTTTGGCCTCTTACACTTACAGTGGCATTAGGAATGTTTCTAATCGGGCTGGACCGATACATCGTTTGGCTGGTGACATTTTTTAATTTTCATTTGTTTCAGTAACTTTGGACATTGCTTGAAAATGTCTAATTAAGTGACAAACACATAGTTTCCAATGTATGACTTTAATGGTCTCATTTTCACACTTGTTGAAATAAAACAAGGTTAACTAACAGAAATCGATAAAACCACAACGAATGCATAGAAGTTTGGTTCTTACTGCTACAGTATTAATTAGAGGTCGACCGATATGGGTTTTTCAGTAGCCCAATGCCGATGCCGAGTCAGGGTCAGCCGATGGCTGCTGATATTATTTTGCCTAATAATTGAACTTTTCCCCCTCCATTGGATGTAAAATATCACACTAATAACAAAATTTCTCAACTTGCCGTTTATTGAATAATGACTTAAATATAAATATAAACTTAAGTAACAAAAACAAAACTTAAAAATAACAATACAATCAAACAATATTAAACTTGTAAACAATAAACACAGCAGCATCAAAATCTTTTAGTGCAATTCTTGAGGTAAAAGTTTTAAACATGCACATTCCTTTTTGTATTATGTTCAATTTTAATCCCACTTCCAGTCCCTGAGTCTTCGTCCTCACACCCATCCCTCACTGAAAGTTGGTCCAGCACAAGCAGCATGGGGCACGTGTTCCACAGTAACAATAATACTAGGCTGCCCGCAGAGGTGCCTGTCTATAAATCGGCGTAGTGCACTTGGATATTGCCCGATGCCGATACATTAATAAATGCCAAATATCGGTCGACCTCTAGTATTAATATCTCTGTATCTGGAACTGACAATCAAGTACAACAAAGTTCACCTTGTTGTACAGATGTCACTGATTAAGGAATCACCGCTAACAGGCTTTGCTTTGATAGGGAAACATACTAAATATTTGCAAACATTCTCCATGATGAGTTGTTAAATCTACTCAAGTCGACAACCCACACCTTTTCTTTGAATCATGCTAATCCCTATTGACCAAACAGTGAATAAAAAGGCGTCACCAAAGCTTAATATGCAGGCCTGTACTTTTCATGAGCAGCTGATCAGTCATTGTCATAAGGCAAAGGGTGTTTTCTTGAAATAAAAGCAATCCCTTAGGATCACCAGTGTATGTTTTCATTGGAGGTAACTCAAGAAGACTTAAGACGGCTCCTTAATCATGCATTAGCCTGTGCTCGAACAGCTGAACAGGCAGGTAGGGACCAAAACACCTGAGCCCGACTGAAACTAAACCCTGCTATCTTCACGGGTTCAAATGAGTCGTCACACGAGATGCCAAGGAAGAGCTTAATGATACAACAATAAAAGTTACTGCTCTGTATTAGACACAGGGCAGCAAAACTGGTAATAGGTCATGTTGCGATATGTGTTTTGTTGTTGTAATAAATGGGAACAAGTACTTGAGGCATGGGCGTGGTTGCCATTCAACCGAGGGGGACATGTCCCCTTCACATTTCATGATTATACGTTTGTACCCCCCACATTTAACATAAATAATTAGTTCACCAGCTCTGTTGAATCTTGAACATTTCGGGAAAGAATCCACTCCACTACACCGGCAGAAGGACACACACCGCTGGAAATCCGGGCAGCCTGTCTGTGCATTGACGTGTCATTTCATTTGCATGTGGTGAGTTGGAGAAAAACCTGAGCGGTTTTCCAGTGGTGTGTGTTCTTCTATCGATTAAGTGGAGTGGATTCTTTTAGGAAAGATTTAACAGGGCCAAACACCCCCACCCCCTAAAAGGACGAGATTTGCATGCACGCAGCAAGTCCGCCGCCACCCAAACCCCGCCCCTACATTCACAAACCCCACCCCCACACAGAAACTCCACCCCCACGTGTCCCCCTCACATAAAAATGCTTCCGACGCCCCTGACTTGAGGAAATACATCCAGTAAATTTCCAAACAGATTGTCATGCATCAGTGATCCATTTATATAATGCGGCTGATGAATTATTTCGATTACCTTCATTTGGATCTAGTTTGTTGGATCATGTGAAGCCCTTGCTTCACCCCAAAGAACGCATGTGTTGGTTGTCAATTGGTTCGAGGTTAAATTGCATATTGCAGCTTTCTGTGAAAGGAGTACTTTGAAGTTCAGTATCTCAACATCAACCGAGAAACAACATGTTACCTTGTTGTAACATGCTGTTTGTCAGTTGGTGTTGTGATACTGGGGGGGTGCAACCTCTTAGTCATGAGTTTGGCTACCTACCATGACCTCCTACAGTTTTGAGGGAAAGTTTTCCAAAGCAACTGATCAAGGCACATAGAAGAACAGGAATTTAACCAAAGACAGATATGAGCTTCAACTGTAGAACTGATAAGGCCGTGATCTTCTATCTAATTACGACCTATTCAGGCCACAGGCACAACTTGTGGCAATGACCTCAAATGAGAATGTTGTTGTTTGATTCAAACTTTAACACTGATTGTATCAGCACTGATTAGCTTTTGAAAACGTGCCATGATGAAAGACCTTGAAACCAACACCTACTCGCAGCAAAACAGCGCAGCTGCATGTATGTGCTGTGAACTCAAAAACAGAATGCTTGCCAATGTTCCCAGTTGAAAACATCTGATAATTGGACACATCCATTCTCCACCAGATGCGGCGAGGCCCTTGGTCTATCCAGGTCTCGCCGCTGTGCTGAAAAACTTTCCGGCCCGCAGATCCCACTGAAACCAATGACAGCTGAAGACGAGCCTCCGGCGAGATCCACGGTCTTGAATTAACACCTACAATGCATATTTCAGTCCAGCTGGACCCAGATGAACAGTGTAAGTGCTAATTCTCAACATTTGAAACCAGACAAGAATAAAAATGCTTCTTCAGAGGTAATCCTGATGCAGGAAAAACAATCCGTCAAATTCTGCTGAGCTGCGCTATAGTCAGACATGAACTTTCGGCCCTGGCAGCAATTTAAGATGGGGAAAAAGCTGAAAATTAGCAGACAGCAAGGTCAGTTTCCATTCCAAGGATTCACGTGGAGGACACAGGAGAAAAAGGGTGACATTTTAAAGGGAAGGTCCACCAACGTTTCAATACCCTACCACTGCAAATGACTGTAAATTTCAGTTTATCTACAAGGGAGAGTTTCATATTCAACTTACTTTGCTCACATTTTCATGATCAAGCAGAAATTTAGACAAATCTGTAAAAGTCCTCCTGATACAGGAACTATGCTTTATGCTGTTGTTCAATAGTTTCCTCAGACAACCTTCTTATGTCCCATCCAATGATATACTTCACTAAATTACGACTGCATTAGCCAAGGGTCATATCAACCCCTCAAGATGTGGGTGCACACTTCAGTTCCTCTCTCTCATCACTACACACACTCATATGATGTTATTTGGACCACTTATCCTTAACCAGGGTCACAGATGGACAATAAGTACTTCATATTAGATTATAATGTGTGGGTGTTAATCATAGGGTGAAACTAGAGAAACACACTGGACAGGTCACCGGTCCATCACAAGGCACACACACACACACACATATCGGGGAAAATTAAGCATCTCCAATTCTAATGACATGCATGTCTTTGGACTATAGGAGGAAACTGGAGAACTCCACACCAATAGAACTCTTGGACATCTGTTTGGCAATCTAACCCAGGACCATCCCGCAGTGAGGTGACAGGGCTATACGCATGCTGTCATAACTTGATGTTATCATATAGTATAGATGTTAGTATATAGTATATAAATATTAGTCTACAGTATATATATAGTAGTGTGAATTATATTGACCTGAATATATAGTAAATTGTATGTCGCATATAGATATTCATGTATAGAAATAAGATCTTAGTATCTAGTAACTGGTTTCAAAATAATTGTGTCCATAGTTACTAATGAATCCATCTAGAGGTTAATAATTGAATAATATCCCTGTAATTTGACATGCCGATCAGGAATTAGCATCATCTGAAGGTCAAAAACTGATCAGCAGTGCTCAAGCTGATAAATATGACCCTGAATGTGTTAAACTTCTTGCAACATGGGTTCTCTGGCAGCTTTTAATGGGTGGAAAAAATGGAGACAAGTCAATACTCACAAAGGGAATGCTCCCATTTAGTGGTTTTATATAACTGAATGGCAAAAGAGAATAAAAAAATAAATAAATCAGAACTCGACTTCCACTGATGGGGCACGTGTTCATGTTTCAGTGGAGCTGTAGCTCAAGGTGGCTGTCAGAAGCACTACGCTGCAAAAGAAAACAGTCCAAGCCTGTTGAAGTTTCCAGCAGAAAGCACAGCAGCAGCAGCAGCAGTGCATGAATGGGCTTTGATAGGCTCGAGCAGTTCTGAGCGTCTGTTTCCTTGCGCGTTTCCACGGAGATTAAGCGCGTGGAAAAAACAAAGTGGGAGCGGCCTGGATTTTCTGGGCTTCGGCTGGTGGGACGTCTATTGGAGCCCTGCCTAAAACGCTGGGAGCCCAAGACTCTGCTGGGATACTGTAATAACACTATTGATTGTGTGTTGTCAGGTCTTGACATGCACTCTGAACAATATACATTGAGACTAACTCGGCGCTTTAACTGTACTGACATGCTGTGTGTGGGTGTGTGTGTGTGTGTGTGTGTTTCTGTGTGTCAAGCTGGCACTAGTGGTGACAGACTTAGAAGGAGAAGTCTACAATATATTCTTTGTTAATCACTACTGTGATATGTAAATGAGCTTCTGACCTATCACTGAATGTTCTTGTGTGTTTTAATCATTGTGTTGCCACATAAGACAATGCTTGATCCAAAAACACATAAATCTTCTAGTTTATCACTAACAATGTCTTATAAGTCATTTATAATATGCCTATCATGAGGGTTGAGTAATCAAGCAGGGCTGCATTTTAAACTGCATTTCTGTCACTAACATTGCTATGATTGTTAAGTGATGGATGTCGCCTAAATGATACACTCATGATTTGTTTTGAATCATAATTGTAAGTTCATGGCTCAATATTCTCACCAATGTTTTGACATGAGACTTAAATGAAAAAAAAACGATGACTGTATTCATTTGTGGAACAATTTACAAATGAAATTAGAGTTGGTGTGTCATAATATCACTAAATACAATAAAGTTATAACAAATACCATAATTAATAGAATGATTATTCCCAATGACGCATCATCACATGATGCACATGGTCACATTTTTTTAACTATCACAAGTTTCAGGTCTTAGTGGTTCAGTTTCACAAGTATCACAATTTGCATTGTAACACCAGTACACACTGACTACAGAAAAGGCAGTAACATTTACTCAAATAAAATCAATTGCTTGATTAAAAATTTAATTATAATACACAATACCAATACATCGGCTTCATGAATTATCATGGGGAATGTTTGCAAGGTGAGATCTGCGGGTGATTATAGAGGCGTGCTCAGCAGTCTAAAACCCTCCACAAGGGAGAGTACTCCCGTTCTGCACAATCTAATATTTAATAAAAACTCTTAATAAAAACTCTGTAGACTCTAATAGTAGGCTGATTTTATAATGATGAACTATTAAAAGTCCTTTTCTGTCTTCTAACCTGCCTCTCCATGGTGTATTTATTTGATATACATTAGTCACTGTGACTGGTGCACTCCCAACACATCCAAAAACAAGGAAAGGCTTGTGTTTCTTTTGTACACTGATAGAAAACAGAATCCCACAGAAAGCTCCCATTGTACATGCTGATACATTGTACTACTGCCAATGGGGACATGCACATGGCTGTACGTTTAAAAGAGTTGTTGAATATTCAAACATCATTTTTAAGTATCTGCTGCAGGAGACTTGGGCTGGGAACATATCGTACCATAAACCTGTTCATCTGGCCTGCAGCAGGTAGTCTCATTATTTTTATTGAATTCAGTGAGTTGCTGTAGGCTCAGACATAATGATCTTTGATGACAACCTACATAAGTTAATAGCAGGCCAGACAACAGCGGTGGGACATGAAGGCTGGGTGAAATGTAAGATCTGAGCTAATGAGCACAAACCTAAGCCGGCACATCCACACAGCCTATAAAAAGCAGTCAGATAGGCAAACCACATACAATGACATCATTGCTGTACGGTCATCATGCACACAGTTGTTAACAAGAGAAAGAAAGCGACCATTTTCTACAGGGAAAAATAAATAACACACTTTGTTTTAGTGCACAATTTCTACAGTCTAGTACAAACAATGTAACATAAAATATGATATGTGCCATAACTTTTGCACAGGCCACATTGTGTGTTTTAAGTTTGTGGCCGATGTTAATTGAATCCAAAAAATAGTAACTGTACATTATCATGTCTCTTTAAAGGATGCGTACGTATTTTCACTTCAACAAAATATAGTTTGAGCAAAAAGTAAAAATTGAAGAGATAAACCAGTGGGGAGAATACAGCTGTATAGAAACTGAAGTGGATGGTAGAGTCTACACTGACACAGCAATGTACTGTCCGATGATCAAAATAATGATATTTGGTGCAATGCTGATATGAATGAAATTCTAATACAGAAAACACAGGACTATTTTCTGGTATGTTGTCAGCAACTGTCTAATCATGTCTGTTGTTCTGACCACAGGTTGCTCTGACCACAATCCAATTTGTTTATCCTAATTCAGTCAAACACATTCACACATCAACACAATGAAACGATGTCTTCACGGTCTGACAGAAACCTCGTAACTCCACTTTTGGTCTTTGTTGTTTTTTTTCTTCATAAATCGATACTATTCGTCAGCTTCCATGTGCATCTGTAAAGTTTTGAAATTATTAACCAATGAAAAGTGTTGAAAATAGTTATACCAATTCTGATTACACAATGAGAATTTGTTTAGGAAAGTTATACTTATAGCCGTTTTGGACATATGAGGATTTGGCCCGACAGTGACGATATAAGGGCACAACAATGTACTGAAATAACTCTTGCAAACTGGATGTAAGCTTAGTACGATATTTTGTCCACCGTTAATTTGACCAAATTTCTACAGAAAACCACATATTCTCTCTCCATCGTACCATCCAGAGAATCCATTTGAAACGCCTTGAAATAGTTCCCCATGCTGGATCCCATCTTTGACTAGAACAGTAACCCATCCCATCAAAAAGAAAAGAGCCCAGCCAACAGCCGCAGATATACTGTTCCAGTAAACCTCCTCCTAACTGCTATAGCAGCCACACAGCATCCACATGCTCACTGACAAACTAGCGCGCATTGCGAAACCACAGTTAAAGCATGTAGTTATAGCTAAAACAGTCGCTGGACTAAACAGTTGCACAAGCAGCATGAAAACAAACCGTCTTAATACAGGGAGAAACTGTAGTGTTGTGTGAAACATCTGTAATAATCTGAAGCACCTTCGCTTCGGTACAAAGTCAACTAGGAGTTGTTGTAACTTCACTACTTAATATCATAGAAAGAAGTCTTTCCCACTCTGTTGGGAAGGAGCTCTTTAATTCTTTGTATTTTTGTTGTCACTAAGACCACTCTACTGAAATAATGTGTATTTTGAACAGTTTTCTTACACACTGCAATAGATATGAATAAATAGAAAAAATAACCACTCAATGCTAGTACGCACAGTATCACCACCCTATCACTATTCTAGTTACAAAATAACACAAAGCTTGCAGGTTTGTTAGCTCCTGAGGGAGAGCGCTGGTTGCGTTAGTTCGACTAAAACTTGGCTACAGGGATACAGTGAGAGTAAAGTGTACCAGTCAGTCGAAGCCTTGGGGTTCAGGATGTCCTCTTTGGCCGTGAGTAGGGACAGGCTGTAGGTGTCCAGGTTGATCGCTCGCATCGTGATGCTCTGGTGGGCTTCCCTTTTTTGCGCGTGAGGTCGGGTTGAATATCCGCGTTAGTTTGTGTCCACGCGCATTCACGTGCGATCCTTTGCGTTGAAACGGGTGTAAACAAGAGGCGCGCGGACACAGATCGCCGTCTCGCGCCTCATCAGCTCCACTCTGCAGCGCCACGGAGGAGGGGAAGTTTTTTTGAAAGGCAAAAGCCCCACCTCCTATCAGAGCAAGAAAGAAGAGCTGCAGGAGTTTTTTTTGGGAGGACGGACTATGGCTGGGTGGGTTTTGTCATTTGCACGGTCAGGCTACTCTGGACTGGATTGAGACTAATGGATACTACTGGACAGATGAGTATATGCAGGAAAAATCAGCTGTAAATGTTAAGATCAGACAGCAGTGAAGTGACGAATTTTCTCAAAGCACATGAAGTGTTTTGAAAACTCAAGACTTTAAAATGCTCTTTTTGTTGTTTGGGCTTTTTTCCATTATTGTGGTTCAAAGTATACAATGACGCAAAAATAACTTGCGTAGCATAACAAAAAAAAAAGAACAAGAGTATAAATATCTTACAAAAATTCCTAAAGCGAGTGTTAAAATAACCCTTATTAAACAGATCAACATATAGATACATGATATTATATATTCTTACAAATTCTTTTATTAAATAATTAGGCCTGTTTATTTATTAAATGTTATGTTTATGTTCACTAAATGTTATTATATGTATCTACCAAATCTATCAGAATTTTAATTGTCCACATTTTATTAATTACTTGGATTTAATGTCTAAGTACTTTTAGACAGCCCTTGACCATTAGTAGCCAAAACAGAATGCAGATGTGTGGAAATAATGTTCACTTTGTAAAACGTTTTTGAAAGTATTTTTTGGCTTCCAGTTCTGCTTTAAACCAGAGAAGTTATATTTTAAAATTACTAATACAGTTACTATTCCCATAGGAATATTACATGGGAACAATACCTTATAGATTATAGCACAAAATATATTATACCAGACTGTGCCATAACATTTTGTTTACTAAAAGAAACATTAAATACAAGCTAGTTAAGGATTTGTTTTCTGTGTCAGGAAAAAAAATCACAATTGCATCAAAAACAAAATAAAATAACATATCTGTTAGGACTTAATTGGTACAGTCTCTATTTTTTCCACTTTAGCTTTTCCATCATTCCAAACTTGAACCCAACCAGTTACAGCTGTGTCCTCCAACAAATATTGCTCCCAATACTCTCACTGACTATATGTTCCTCTTATAAGAGTCCCAAACATTCACACAAACAGCTACCCACACACACCTCAGCTGCCATACAGTTTTCTCTCTCTTGAGCAACCGAGATGATCAAAGGAGAGATTTCTGGGGATTAGATAAAAGAAGGTAGTAAGGTGCCATTACTGTCACTGTCATATAATAAGCATTTAAAGCATTTATCTTTGAGAAAATAAAATTTTATTGCATTCAAAAAAAGGATGTTTAAAACTGAAAGCAAGTCTTCCAAAAAGAATCTGGATAAAGGTAAACGGTGGATTCTAAATGCTAAACAATTTATTTATATTTAGTTTGAAATTTTACATCAGATATATGCCTCCTGTTTTTCCCCAGCACCTAAAAATGAATAACTTGCATTTAATTTTTCATCTCTTTTTAACTGTATTTGACCATTGGTTGTCAAACAATGCAGCTCTTTGACTAATTATGTTTTTTTCTTTGTCTAAATTTTATGAACTTTATCAAATTGACTTTAAAATCAGAGAAGTGGACTTATCTGTATGGTCAGATTTACATATGCAGAGCCCTCTGTATTGTTTGCCCTCTAGACCACACCGACTTGACACAATGTAAACAACTGAATCAAAACCACTTAGAAAATGAAGAAAACTGCAGCGAGGCATTTAGATTTTGAGGAAAACAAAATGGCTGACTGTGGTACTTCTAGGCATTTAAAGGCAGCAAGTTGTCCACTGCCTGGCCATTGAGCTGCCATTCGCTCTGTGCAGGCATCCAGTCTTTAGGAGCATGGCAGCCTGCAGTGAAGCCTTTTACAGTGGAGCTGATCTCTGGAGAGCCCCTTGCCTATCAACAGTGCCAATTTCATGGGAACTGAACTTGAAGCAGTCTTGGTTTAAAAAGAGCAATGGATTTGTCTCTCTGCTCTCTAATGGAGGCATGCGCAACAAAACACCCCCAACCTTCTTTCTCTCTCTGTCTCACACACACGCTCACACACACATTTTCAGACATTTTCTTCTTCTGTAGGGTGTTTATAGGGAGCCCAACCCTTTACTATTCTGAAAAGGCTTTACACTATATGTTAGGACTTTGCTGTAAGAATTTAATTGCATTCAGCCACCAATGGCATTAGCGTGGTCAGTTACTGATAAGTTGGAAGATTATTTCTGGATCACAAACACCACTCCAGCTCATCCCAAAATTACTGTGTGGAGCTCAATCACTCCAGAGATTGCATCTGCACTTTAAACCCCTTCACCTTAAGTGCAGCTGCTCCAAGATGTCCCATTAAGTGACAGTGCTCTTCTATGATAATTATTCAAAGTTTGTTTGTGCAATACCCTCATTCTCATATCTAAACCTAAATAAGCATCTGTCCTAATGAGCGCCAAGCAAGATCTTAAAAACATCACTCATCCAAAAGGAAGCAAAATAACTGACACCCACACACTTTTCTGCAGCTGTATTTCAGAGTAGTGAAACGAAAACCTCCTTGTTGTTTTTTTTTTGCCTGATTTGCTTTGTGATTTTTCAGCTCATGGTAGGTCCTGATTGTATCTTCCGTTGTTTTCCTTTGTGGCTTTTCTCTTAGATCTGGTTCTCTCCAAACTCATTTGGAGGAAGTGTGAATCACTCGATATGTGGGACCTTGCCAGAGGTTTGCAAGCCATTAAAAATGGTCACAACAGTCCCATAAAGGCAGAACAAGAAACCATAAGGTTTCCCTCTAGAACGTACAAATGTTGATTCTCCACAAATCAGCTTTAAATCATCTCTACTTACAGATTAAGGCAGAATTATGATGCCATCCTGTCATTTCAAAACCATGTAACTCCGTCTGACTGAATATGTCAAATTCCCTTGATATTGGGTTGGACTATTATGAACAATGGACCAGTTATAGGTCGAAGTTGCTTAGAACAAAATGAAAAGTTTTTACATTCTTCCACACCGAGTTTTTTGTTGTGTTTTTGCTCCCAGCCTGGAACAGAAATAATACCCACAACTCCCAGGGCTTGGCGGCTCCAACATGACATCATGCTTCACTGGCGGCGGGCCAACATTAAACTCACAGCTGCCTGCCTACAGCTCAGTTCATCAGTGGGGAAGGAACGCTGAGAAATGTGGATTTACACTGAATCTTTCCTCGATCAGCAATTGTTGGAGCCCCCCAGCCCCCTCCTCAATTGACCATTTACTTACTTTATGACACATGACTGGGAAACCTAGGATGCATCGTTCCTGTAACTTCCTGTCATTAGCCTTGCTCTGTAAACAGTTTTGTTCAGTCATGCTTGACTTCACAAATTTCACGGAATTTCCTTTGCAAAAAGCTGGACGGTGTTTGGGCTGTTTGTGCTGGTTTGTTTTCTTTAACAGGGACATTTTCCAATTTGCCACTAAAGCTTTTGGGCCTTCAAGGTGATTCACACCGTTGCAGTGTTTTTTCAGCACAGCTATCATAAAACACCAGCCTGACATTTTGTGTCAGAAATTCCAAATAGCTGCAAAAAATTCTAGTGGGACGTTATGCCAGTGCAGAATACATATTAAAGTATAAGTTCTGAAAAAGTATTTTGCATAGTAAGTGCTGGGTGGCACAGTGGCGCAGGGGTTGGTGCTGTTGCCTCACAGCAAGAAGGGACTGGGTTCGACTCCCGGGTTGGGCGCAGAGTCTTTCTGTGTGGAATTTGCCTGTTCTCCCCGTGACCGTGTGCATTACCTCCTCGAACTCTGG
Organism: Rhabdalestes septentrionalis; assembly: GCA_037832545.1. Classification (NCBI taxonomy): domain Eukaryota; kingdom Metazoa; phylum Chordata; class Actinopteri; order Characiformes; family Alestidae; genus Rhabdalestes; species Rhabdalestes septentrionalis. The sequence goes on along the minus strand of JBBMFX010154182.1, from coordinate 202 downwards.
TTTCCTCCCATCGCCAAAAACATGCGTGATTGGGGGATTGATTGAGCACACTAAATTCTTGAGGTAAGGAAAATTTTTAAACATGAACATTCCTTTTTGTATTATGTTTAATTTTAATCCCACTTCCAGTCCCAGAGTCTTTCTCCTCCCACCCTTCCCTCCCTGAAAGTTGTTATTACTCCCAGTTTAAGTGCTGCTGGTT
>JBBMFX010153865.1:0-21956 GCA_037832545.1 Rhabdalestes septentrionalis | reverse complement strand
CCACTACATTTACATATATCCGCTTATAACACTTTCACTGACTGACTTAAATTATAAGGAGGAACAAGGCACCATACAGGGCAGCCAATCAGAGCTATTTACATAAATCAGTCTTAAAGGAAAAGCAACATAGGAGCTGGTTTAAACAAAAGGGGGAATAAAACCATACAAATGTCACAAGTGGACCTCTGGGTCCTTCAACCAGCAATGAAAATCTCAAATGAAAAGAATATGACGCTAAGACAAACCAGCATACACACATTTTTTGCAAATTTACACATACTTTTATACATTCTTTCGTATTTCTTCTAAGCAACAAGTTCTGTCCTAGTTTCTTTAGCTCCTAGCCATTATGTACAACACTGAAATGCCATTTATAGCATATAGAGCATCTGGCGCCTCTCTGGAGAAGGCACATCTCTCTCAAGACAGTCTATGAATAGTTAAATGAAATTAATAGATAATTTTAGAAGCTTATTGCCTTTTTTAAAAAAATGTAACACAGTTCTTAGGGGTTTCATGAATCTCTTATGGGTGATGTTTTATGTATCCTGTAGTGGGATTTTGAATCTGTTCACGGATAATGCAGTCATTCCGTGCCTGTTAGCCTCCTTGAACTATATACCTGAGATTCATTCATTTGTAATTGTTTACAGATGTTTTATCTATAAGGATTATATCGCTTTATTTTCTTCTATTTGCATGCAGTCATGATGGTCCTGTTTCTGGTGGCGACAAACCTCATATCAAACATCTCCTCACATGCAAACCGGACCGCAGGTATGTCCACTTGCTTCACTCCTGATGAGTGTACGCTTGAAAAAAGTTGTGTTGAAACTGCCTGATTGTCTCTCTTCTTCTCCTCAGAGCCACCTGCTCTTCAGGGTTCCCATGTTCTGCCCTCCGCTCTCATCATCTCTCTCCTTCTCATCATCTTCATCCTCCTCACGGTCTACCTGCTCAGGTAGGGCACACACATAAAGTCACATGTCCTGCTGGAGTTTGTGCTGCTGACATAAAATGATCTCAAAATATGAAGGAATGTGGGGAAAACCCTTAGGGCTCAACCATCATGAAAATTCATCATTGACTTAATTGAGTGCATTTGTACACAAATTTCAGTTAAATATGCATTTTATATGGTAAAAAATTAAATATGCTACAGTAACTATAAACAGTCTGCTGTAAAAGTTTTTATTTGTACATTTGAACTAGATCACAAAAAAGGTTTAATTGTTTTACTGTTTCATGTTAAGACCACATCATGTCTTTTCACACTGAGGCAGTTTTTCTGGTTGAAAAAAAGCAGCTGGGGTTAAAGAGACTGGCAATCTGTAAATCTGTGAAATAGCTTTGGGCTTTGCCGCCTCCCTCTGGCACAAATGAAAAATGTAGTTGCTTTTTGCCGATTGTAATTATTATCTGTTATTTGAAAAATTGGCGATTTAATATTTATCGACAATGATCTAGAATTGTTCTAGTTTATCAATATGTCACCATTAGCTATAATCCGAAGCACTGCTTCTGGGTCTATTCCCACAGAAATGGTAAACACATTATCCTAACTTATTCTCTTGAGATCTTTTGGTTCAATATTAAATGGATCATTGTAAACTCCACGCAAACCAAGACCAAAATGCAACAATATCTCATTTTCAACTTTGGCCTGGATCATGTGATCCAAACCACACGTATCAACATACCCAAAGACATGAGACCATCCTCATGCATGAGCGATTCTCTTCATAATAGAGATGTCTTTCATTGGAAGCATTTTTGCTGATAAATCCATCGTATCTAAAGTTTTACTGGCCAGGTATGTGCCCAGTAGCAAAATATGTTTTGGTCCAAAGGGTCGTTTTATAGAAGAAAGTAAATTGATCCTAGGCCAGTCCTCAGGTTCTGGAAAGCTTTATGAAACTAGGCCCAGGTCTCTCCCTCAGTCCCACATTTTTAACAGGGTCAGTTTCATTTGAATTCATTCAGTTTAATTTGAGTTGCGTTCAGTTGACCCAGATTATGAGATGAAGTTCCTCTCATTAGTGATGTTCGCTAATACATTTTTAAGCAGATTTTCCTGATCTGCTAAAGTAATGGAATTGAACTCCACCCCTTTTAAACCTAATACCATATTGCTTGTACTTAATTGTGTGCTTCATTATTGGTGCTTTAAGACAAATATGCTGTGTTGAATAGGGTGTGTGTGTGTGTGTGTGTGTGTTGCCCTGCCCAGCTAGTCCAACAGCTGTTTGCGCAATAAAACTGGAAGGCAGTTGTGCTAGCTGGTCAAAGAGTCATTACCTCTCAGCTGCTCTGTGGAATCAGATCTATAGGCTGTCTCCCATGAGAAAGAACAGCTTTAGATGGTGTGTTTTGGTGGTTGTTTTATTTCTTTTCTTTCTTTGAGCCTTTGTTTTGTCTTTTGATTTGTGTTTTTAACGATCTCCTAGGTTCAGGCACCAAAGGAAGGACCTTGTCACCTCAGTTGACAAGAAGTTACCCAATGGCTTCCTGGAAGATCAAGGTTGGTTCAACATCCTCACTTCAAAGCGTATTTATTTTCTTTATTTGGGACATGCGTCGCATGCTGAATTTCACATCTCTTTATTTTGAGAACATATCGGGACTTGGAACTGAGGCTGATAGAGTTTGACTATGTAAAGATAAATGTGCCATTTGTTGCGGGTATACAAATATTGATGATATTGCACATGACATATGCAGACAAGTGTAATGAAGCAGAGAGTACAGATCCGTACTCTCACTCCGAGCAGAATTTCCGTTTTCTGTTGGACAGAACGTTTCTCTTTCACACCCTCTCAGAACAGACAGTGGTGCTCCTCCCCCGCTCTCCCTCTCCATCGAAGCGTTTTTTCCCCATCCTTCTGGACTCCTTGGAGGAAGAGTTCCGCCTGCGCATGGCAGATGACGGCAAACTGTTCAGAGAGGAATTTAATGTACGAGCCCATCCTCTCATTTTTTCTCCTTCTCCTCGCCCACTCCTTGCATCACTGGTGAACTAACGTTAGCCGACTTACACTTTGATTGCAGTCTTTGCCTTGTGGGTTCGGACGGGGCATATTCGAGGAGGCAAGCAGAGAAGAGAACAAAGAGAAAAACAGATACCCAAACATACTGCCATGTGAGTGACAAACACACGCATATATTGTCCTGTACAAAGACTTGAACTCCTCCCTTTCAAAGTACATGCAACCAAATCCTGCTTAACTTGTATGTGTTTGTTTATAGGCTGAATTTTATTTATTTGTTTGTTTTGCCAATAATTAGTACGTAATTCAGAAGTATTCTCTGTAAGAGATATATACTTTATGCAATTTGACCAGAGCTGCTTCACCTGGAAATCATACCAGCACATTAATGCAACAACCGGGTCACTGTTACTTAAAATACCCCAACACATGTGGTCAGTGGCAGACCTTTTCCATTGATGATCAGGGTAGAGAGGAGCTGATGTGTTACTCAGTCACAGAGGGGCGACAGTACAGTACAGAGCACAGAGAACACCTATTGGATAAACACCTACTTGATAAAAAAATAATAGTTATTGCAGGTTGCTTAAATGTGTAAAGACATTTTATTAATTATATCTGCGTATTCTTTTCAATAGATGATCACTCCAGAGTGGTGCTTTCACATATAGATGACCGTATGTGCTCGGACTACATTAACGCATCTTACATTGATGTAAGTACTGTCTTCTTGTTATTAATGTGAGGATAATGATTATGTACTAACACAGAATCCAGACTTTGTACACATTCTCTGAAGCATTCATTTGAATTCAGGTCAACTTTTAGACCTTTGTACATTCATATGCATATTTATGGATTTTCCAGGGTTACAGAGAAAAGAACAGATTCATTGCTGCTCAAGGTAAGCATGTTTTGAAAGCTGGGAATCTTTTTGTTTAAAAGCTATACTGCTATAAGTCGTTTTATTAAATCTGCCATAGTTATTTTGATATTATATTTGCACTATTCTACTGTTCTGTTCTTTTTTTAACTCTTATTCTATATCTTTATTTCCTCCGGTTCCTCTTGTTGCATTGAGCATGTCTAGGACAAAATAATTTCTCTCTGGATAAATAAAGTTATCTCTTATCTTATCTTACTGATAAATATTATGATGAGGTTGTCATGCCTAAGCAGTCATTAAGGGAGAGAAAACATTTTGAGCAGCTATGTAAAATAGTGTGTGAGTCAGTCTGGTGAATGCAGATACATGAGATATATAAAGACAAAGGCAACAACTCTGCAAACTTAAAAACCTGAATGCTGTAAAAAAGTTAAAGACTACTGCCACAGTGGGAGATAAAGTGCTTGTGGAACTTTTTAAACACTTGGATACAGGGACAGGATCTCAGTATTACATGTGATTTGAGCACAGCTGATGTACTGATAAAGCATGGGCATCGCCGCAATTGAAACTGAGGGGAACTTGTCCCCCCTTACATTTACTTAAATCATTAGTTCACCAGGCGCTGTTGAATCTTGAATCTCTCGCAAATTAATCCACTTCACTGAATCGATAGAAGAATACACACACCAATTGAAACAAAACAACCTGTCTATGCACTGACGATTCACTTCACTTGCAAGTTGGAGGCACACCCAGAGCAGATCCCCAATGTTGTGTGTATTCTTCTATCGATTAAGTGGAGTGGATTAATTTGCTAGAGATTCAAGATTCAACATTCAACAGGGGTTTCCAAACACACCCACCCCTTAAAAGGTTGAGATTTTGCACGCACGCAGCAACCCCGCCCCCACCCCCAAACCCCGCCCCCATGCATAGACTGATGCGTCCCCACACATAAAAAATGCTTCTGACACCCCTGTTGCTAAGCTGTGGCTAAAATAAGTTGGAGCTATGCGAAGAGTGTGATGATTAATTCTACAAAACAAATAAAATTCAATTGCAAATAAATTTTTCATTTTTCTCTGTTGTATTGGGCAAGCCTTAGGTCAGTCCACCTAGGGCCTTTCCCCCCCAGCCTAGCTGTGGTATGGCCCCTAGCTATAAGGCTGCAACACTGAAAAGATTGAACTTCAGCACACCTGATTTGATTTCATGCAGGCATTATCATGATTTTTTATATTAAATGTAATAGTTCTTTAATAGACACTAATTTGAATGTGGGATTTGCACTAAAATGGGTATGAACAGCAGGTAATGGTATAGGTCAAACTCAGCAAAACATTTGATTTACGTTAGTAAAGCTTTAAAAACAATATCTGTTTATATTCCAGGTCCAAAGCCAGAGACAGTTGCTGACTTCTGGAGAATGGTTTGGGAACAGAAATGTGCCACTATAGTCATGCTGACCAACACACGGGAAAGAAAAGAGGTAGTGTATCCTCATTTTTTTCACAACAAGCCCCTTCCCTTCATGAGTAACTAAACATGTACCCCCTTAATCTATAATTATCCAAATCAGAGAGGACATGAAATAGCCACAGTGCAAGTTTGCTCTGAGCTGGCTGACTATTCTTTGCCATTAATTTTCTTTACATAATTTAGCATGAGAATACACATCGTATGTTTCATGTCAAAACTGAGAGATCTGGTAACGCTGGCAAATAACCAACTGTTTGAACACATCTCTGTCCATGCTTGTTTAGGAAAAATGCTACCAGTACTGGCCGGAGCAGGGGTGCTGGCAGTATGGATACGTGAGGGTGGCTGTGGAAGATGTCACGGTGCTGGTAGACTACACGATCAGAAAGTTCTGCGTGCAGTATGTGAGTAGACTCCCTCAAATATTTCACAAAATGAATTATGCCTATAGTTGGTGTTCACAGAAAAACGTGTTTCCCCTTTTTTTCTCCATTATTTCAACACAGCAGCTATCCTTTACCCGTCAAACACTCATGATGAATAAACCAGTAAAAAATGACCCGGAATAAACTATTACTTTACATTAGAAATAAAGACAGTTTTTACCTCCTGCACATGCACTCATTAGAAGCCAACATTAATCGGACTAACATGGGAAGGCTATGTGTAAATAATCTGTGATTTCATGGGTCACTTGATGTGGATGCAAATATCTCCAAGTTGTGCACTTTAACCCCATAGTCATTGTTTAGAGAACCTAAAATATGCCAGTATCCAATCATGTAGAGATTTCCCCATATTGTTTATGCACACATAATAAAAGAATGCCACTAATCTCTGTGATTTCAGCATGCTGCAGATGGTTGCAGGGCTCCAAGGCTGGTCACCCAGCTCCACTTCACCAGCTGGCCTGATTTTGGTGTGCCTCTGTCCCCCATTGGCATGCTCAAGTTTCTTAAAAAAGTCAGGAGTGTCAACCCGGCGCATGCTGGACCCATAATTGTTCACTGCAGGTAACCCATGTCTATCCAGAAAGTCCATGTTTGCTGGAATTTGTGTAAAAATGCATCATTATTCATCAAGCTGATGCTGGTACAGAGTAGCCCAACTTTTTGAAAATGAATTCATACAAAGGCTTCAATTGATGCCTATGTAGGATAAAATATGTTTAGTTTTAATCATTTTTATGCAAAGTTTGTAAAACATTGGGAAAATAAAACAAAATATAAAACTTCCACACAGGTCACAGTGTAAGTTTTTTTTTTATTGTTAATCTCATCAAATAAATAGAAATTGTGTACAAAAATTAGCTTATTCCAGAGGATGCTAACCAGATATTCACATCAAATAAAGTTCATTTAAAGCACTTTTTAAAAATATGTACACAAACATTGCTTACAAATGCCATACTTAAGTTTGTTCCAAAGGATGTTCACCTGATTTTACAATAAACAGCCTAAAAATAAACAGATAGATAGATAGATAGATAGATAGATAGATAGATAGATAGATAGATAGATAGATAGATAGATAGACAGACAGACAGACAGACAGACAGATCCATAAAAGTAAAATATAATTAATAAATTTATATGAACACTCTCAGACCAGTTAATGTGGGATTAAGCATAAACCCTTCTATCAAAATATTTTTGCTATTATGAAAAAGAGGTACATGCAAAAATTTGACTGGACTAAAAGAACATGCAGATATCGCTTTTCACATTGCATGTATATTTTATACTCTTTTCAAGGCACTCAAAGTGAGCTTTAATAATTGAACCTTCCAAAATCTCTCAGGATGAAAGTACCCGAGTTTGAGTGCACGTGACTGAGCTGACAAATTTGCGGGTCCGTTTGGATGTGTGCTCAGCTGTTTAAAGAACAGCGCCTTTGACACTTGTAGCAGGAACACTTGTCGCCTATGGATGAAAGTTGCAGATAGATCCCAACGGCGGGGGGATTTGATTGTTCTGAAGCCCAACAGCTGTTTACACACCCAGACATGTCTGTCATCACAGTGGTCGGCACAGTCAGATTATATCAAACTGCAACACCATTTGTAATAAAGAATTCATCAGTATTTGTTATTTTGTGAGTAGATCTGATTTATTTAACCTAAAATTTTAGTGCACATTTTAGATTACAACATTATGAAAATATTAAATGTACCACCACTTTCACAAGGATATACTAATTTATGTTCATTTCCTGGATTTCAGAAAATAAATTCAGCAGTTAATTCATGCGCTTAGAAAATCTACAAAACATGTAATTTGACCACACTTAAACATTTGCATATGTTACCTACGTTTTTTTTACATGCGTTTTTCTACTCCTCTATCTCTCACATGCTTTCTCTCTCTCTAGTGCTGGGGTTGGAAGGACAGGAACATTCATTGTTATTGATGCCATGATGGATATGATGCATGTCGAGGGCAGAGTGGACGTGTTCGGCTTTGTTTCCAGAATACGAAACCAACGCTGCCAGCTTGTGCAGACAGATGTAAAGCTTCTTTTGTGCTACACAGGATTCATGCTTTTTGAGTATGACTCATCATTTAAAGCTCTTTCTTTCATGCTGTTCATTTCCTCCATCCAGATGCAGTACTCCTTTATATATCAGGCTTTGCTGGAACATTATCTGTATGGTGACACCGAACTAGATATCTCCTCACTGGAGGGTCACCTTCACAGACTCCACAGTACTCATATACACATGGACCGAGTGGGGCTGGAGGAGGAGTTCAGGGTAATTAACGTTTTCTTTCACAGCATCACATTATTTGTTGTTTCATGAATGTGTCTGTTTGCCTGATAATGTCAATAAAGTGAATGAAATGAATGTTCCAGTGTATTACAGCTTTATCTATGTGTACCAAACCAGTATTGCACCACCAGATACCATATAGTAGAAAATAACAGGAAATCAATATCTGAAGCCACTTATAGAAGAAGCCAGTTGTGAGTTGATGAATACCATCATGAAACACTGGATTCAATAAACCACATCACAGCCTTTTCTTGGTATGCCATGGATATCCTCGGTACCTCCAGAACACAGACCACAGCCATGCTTTATTAAAAGAGAGCATATGTGTGATTAATTTGATTTTTTTCAAAACATGGTACTACTTGTCTGTTCCAACTATTTAGATGTCATTCAAATAATAAAATTCCCTTTTTAAGCAAACGTAGACTATATGGACAAAAGTATTGGGACGCCTCACTTTAATGACATTGCGTTTACATACATAGAATTTAGTATGGAGTTGTTCTCCCATTGCAACTATAACGGCTTGCACTCTCCTTGGAAGCATTTCCACAATTTATCTTGTTATTCTGTGGGAGTTTGTACCCATTCATTCCATTGAGCGTTTATGAGGTTAGTCACCGATGTTGGGCAAGAAGGCTTGGCTAGCAAGTTCCTTTCCAGTTCGTTTCGTAGGTGTCTGATTGGGCTGAGGTCAGGGCTCTGTGCGGAACAGTCATGTTGTTCCCCACAAAATTCATCCAACCATGTTTTAATGGACCTTGCTTTGTGCACTGGGACATAGTCATGCTAGAAAAGGTTCTTTCCCAATCTGGGTCCACAAAGCTGGAAGCCTGGTGTTCATTAAGATGGTGTTCATGAAGCTTTAACATTGCCCTTCTCCAGTGGTAAGGGGCCTAGCACAAACAATGAAAAAGAGCTATGTCCCAATATATTTGTCCATAAAATGTAGAAATGTTTAAAATTGTCCACCCCTATTCTGATATACTGGTATGTACCAGACTTTGGTCTGTCTTGAAAACCAGTCCCATTTCTGAAATGACAAACTGTGCTGTCTTTTTGGAGAAGTTTAAAATGTATTTTGCATGCACTTTTAGTGAGGGAATGCATGAACCGCCCACTGGCTCTATTGCAAGTCATGTTCTTTGCTATAGGAATTTTGGCAAAATAAATTGCCTGTGGATGTACAGATACTAATTAGTCAAAAAATACTAAGATATTCGTTTGAGGATCTTTTAAAGAATACAGTTTGATGGAAAATGTAGTGTGTGTTCCAGGCTTTCACTTACGTTATGTTTTACAGAAACTGACTAACGTCAGGATAATGAAGGAGGACATGAGAACTGGGAATCTGCCAGCAAACATGAGGAAGAACAGAGTATTACAGATCATTCCATGTAAGCAAACGCATTTTTTTGTGAAGTCAGATTTGTCGCCAATGCTGCAGAATAAAACTCGTCCAGTCCAGTAGTGTAATAATTAGGCCTGAAACGAAACTCAGTTTGTGCACAATGTACAGGGTGTGATGTTTGTAACCATGATTCATGTTATCTATATTCCGTCCCAGATGACTAAGGTTTTGAATCTATTTTTAAGAGGCGTTAAACTGACTTTAATGATAATTCTACTGCTACATTACATGTCCATTCCAGGTATGCTGATGTTATCTTATCCTTGGCTTCTTTTTTCCAGATGACTTCAACAGGGTAATATTATCTGTGAAAAGAGGTCAAGAGTTCACAGATTACATAAATGCATCTTTCATAGACGTAAGTACCTTGACAAAGCACTGTACTGGGGCATTGTGGAGCCTCAGCAAACTAACCAGTTAAATCTCACAATTTTACCTAGTTGTTATATCATTTGAACAATTCAAACAAATTATTTATGTCTGTAGAAGGCATTCAGATTTTTGTATTCTACAGACATAAAATCATTTAGTGAAAAGAGCTCAGAAACTTTCCCATTTATAGACATACATTTATGGAAATGATAGTAATATTGCAATTTAACATTAATGTCCTCAGAGTTTATTTTGTTGATAAGGTAAATGATGCAAATAATCTAATAATAAAGCACCAAAGTTCCAGGTAACCTGTGTGTATGTGTGTGTCCTGTTTGCAGGGTTACAGGCAGAAGGATTATTTCATAGCCACACAGGGCCCAATAGATCACACTCTGCAGGACTTCTGGCGCATGGTGTGGGAGTGGAAGTGTCACTCCATCGTCATGCTCACTGAGCTAAAGGAGAGGGAACAGGTACCCCTACATTTTACCCTTTCAGTGTGTCTGTTGTTAAAGTATTACAACACCTGAGCACTGTCCTCCCAGGTCATTTGAACTCACTGTCTGTAACCGACATGTGTTTAAAGTTAAGGACACAGTCTATTCTTTGGATATTAGAATAGGGCTGTATTGATTGTTGTGAGGACTGCTGACATTTGTCCGAATATTAACATTTCCCAGGATGCATAGGAGCAGGGGGATTTTTGGCAATGTAGTGGGTACTGGAACGTTATTCATAAACTTTGTACCTGTATATTGTGAAACCCCCAAAGCAGATTTTGCAGAATAATTAAGATTATAGGTTTTAATTGTTCCCTGTTAACACATATTGACAAAAAGTACACATAGGGACATGTGAAATTAAAGTAGAATGTCGAAGTCAAAGTCAAAGTAAACTTTGTCATGTTAGTCATGTGCAAGGATACATAGGGACGAATTGGGAAAGCTCAGGTTTCACAGTGTACTCACAGTGCAACAGACAAAACAAATAAAGATCTATAGAATAATGAGGTAAGAGTGTGATTTCACCTGTCCTGTGTGTGTACAGCTCCTTCAAGTTGCTTTCCTTTGTTTGTGTTCAGGAGAAATGTGTGCCTTACTGGCCTGCAGAGGGCAGCCTTTCTTTTGGGGAGTACAACGTTGAGCTGAAGAGAGACATGCTGTGTGAGACTTTCAGCCTCCGTGATCTGCTGCTCACATATATGCCGGTGAGCTATCAGACACCAAAATGAAAAACTGTAGAGAACCAGAAGTTTTATTCCTCGTATCCACCTACAACTTCGAAAAGAAAAACACATTAAAAAGCATGCAGGATACACAAGGTCACCGTGGCATCAACAATTCCACATAAGTCGAATACATTAAGACCAATATACAGCAGTTTAAGTTCCTTATTTGTACCTACACTGACCATAGGTTTGGCCTGATGTACTTTTACCAGTGCAGCACAGCATTATGTCAGTGAAATTGTCAATGAGTGTAGGTTGAAAAATAACCTAGCAGCTCAGTCCATGAATGTGTGTCTGTGTATGAATATGTGTATATGTTACACTTTGGTTTTATTCTTTTTTTTTTAAAGCCTCATTCTTTTTTAATGACTCTTTATCTCTCTTTATTTCTTTATCATCAGGAGAAGCAAACCCGCCTGGTCAGGCATTTTCACTTCCATGGCTGGCCAGAAATTGGAATCCCATCAGATGGGAAAGGGATGATTGATCTTATTGCTGCAGTGCAGAGACAACAGCAACAATCTGGCAACCACCCCATAGTGGTGCACTGCAGGTACCCATGCACACACACTTGCACAGTAGTGACACAAACTGGAGATAAAATATGACCACCTCTGCTACTTATTATTCCTAATCAGGTGCACATGCACACACAATCCCTCAAACTCTAGTTTTGAGTGTGTGGATTCGCAGTGTGAGAGTGTGGTATGTTTGCTGGCATTGATTTATTTTTAAGAATTATTACATGCTTTTATGTGTATATTTCCATCATCTCTGACTATCTGAATGTCCTACATGGATAATAAGTTGAACTTGACTTGACAAATCTCCCTCTTCTGTACTGGCATGTTTAGTGCTGGTGCAGGCCGGACTGGAACTTTTATTGCCCTTAGCAACATCCTTGAGCGAGTCAAAGCTGAGGGTCTACTGGACGTGTTCCAGACTGTGAAGAGTTTACGCAACCAGAGACCACATATGGTCCAAACTGTGGTAAGAACCTAACACACAAAATTGAACATGGATTCTAATTAACCTGCTTAGATAAACAAAGCATTACTACATGAAAAACCTTGGTATAGTACTATACAAAAGTCATCAGAGATGACTTCGGAAAATAGGCAAAGCCATGAACAGTAAACATTTCCTATACATCCTTTGAACATTTCCAAACCTGCTTAAAATAGACCTGTACAGTTGCCTGCTTCAATCCTTCATTCAGATCAAATCAGACATTGGTTAACATAAATTTTTGCCTTTGTCATTAAGAGCTCCTTGCAATCCCCACATGATAATCCAATCATATGTGATTGGCGGTCCAAGTGAGCACAACTAGGTTGGTGCAATGCCTCTCATGTGCACCATCACTGGTGATGCTAACCAGCTTGAGCATCTGTTAGCTGATGTAGCAAATTGATTTGTGTTCCCTTCCAAGCTTGTTGAGATGACACTGCTTTAGTAAAATTGCATTCGGAAAGATTTGGTGCCTGGGAGTAAGCACGTGCAACATTTGCACAACTATATTTTTGTGAGAATATTGGAAAACAAATATTGGGGTGTTCTTAGAAATGAGGAACTAAAACCTGTATTCTTAGAACAGTTTTTTATCCATGTGTTAAGCAGTATTGTTACAAAAACTGTCAGCAACTTACATCTGTCAATAACTTGTTTAGCACTGTATCTCTCATAGTAGGACACTGATGGGACCGTAGATCCCTGTTTAACACACCCAGCAACATTATTATTAATGAGACTATTGTTATAACTTAGCTTAACCATTACATGACTAATTGTTGCCTTTTGTTTTTCAGGAGCAGTACGACTTCTGCTACAAAGTGGTGCAAGATTTCGTGGATATCTTTTCAGACTATGCTAATTTCAAGTGATGACACATAATGAACTCTGCTTTCAGTGCTTCTGATAACTGTTTTTTCCCTCCACTCAAGTTTATATTTTCTGTCTAAGGATACTGTTGCTATGGTTTGATAACACTCTATGCACTTGACCCTTCTCTTGATAAGTATTGAAAACAATGCAGCAAGCAGTAAATGTTTTTGTACATAACAAAATCTTAACTTGTGTAATCGAATGAAGAAAATATGAAGCATTTGCATTTAAATCCTTGTGTTTTGTGTAAACTTTTTTTGTACACTTGTCAAATATTTCTCACATTTCGTTTATATATGTCGAGGACTGAGTGAGATGTATGCATTTCTTTAGATTATATTTTTATTTGTACATTACCCACCACTGTTTTTGCAGATCAGGTCAAGTGTTTTATCTCATCATGTTCATTTTATCAGTATATTTTGCCATGCTACTCAATAAGCTGTCCTTTTAAAAGTATTTACTTACAGCTAAACAAACATCTGTATTATGAACTCATATTAAATTCAAGTTTAAAGAAACAGTGTGGGTGATTCTGATTTGGAAGGCGAATAGTCCACTCAGTCGCTCTCCTGGTCATACTCAAATAGTTATAATACTCAAATAAAAACTTTCACATAAACCATTCAGCTGGTTTTCATTATTTGTCTTGATTTATTTTCATATTATCCTCTAATATACACCGTCTATGACATAAACTAAAGAACTTGTCAGAGTTTGGTGGTAGGCAAAATGGTTTCAAATTAAATGATATTTAAGTGAAAGAAAAATATCAGTTAAAAGCTGCAACATGCAACCCCCTCATTAGCAATCAATTTGCAGCAGTCTGACCTGTACAGTAACGTTAAGGTAAATTTCAGAATGCCTAAAGTATCTTAAGTGAACTATGTATTTGTATTCCTCTTAAACTCAGTCCTCAGTCTGTACTCAGGACACGCAGTGTGAGTGCTCCTGTTAAACTGAGTCTTCAGTATTCAGAACACTCAGTACACTCAGCCTTAAAGCCCTCCATATACGTCTGAGTGTCAGATGCTGCAGCCAATAGAAGCTGAGGGGACAAGTCTATGCCCTCCAGTCAAGACTGACGCTCTGCTATCTGATTGGCTGTTCTAGCTGAAAGGGCGGACTGTTCTAAATGTTCTGGCGATGAGGGGCATTCTCCTTACGGCGGTTCCTCAGGATCATAAACACGGCCTGTCAGTGGGTCTGTTACTCTTGCTTCGGCCTGCCTACGTCTTTTAATCACAACGAGGCCAAGAACATGGCGAAAGGAGCTGTAAAAGCACCGTGCAACGCCCGTCCGTAATTTTTTCCAGGCTTGCTAATAAGATAATATCATAACTGGAACAAAAACAGGCTGAAGAGAAGAACCAAGTCCCTCTCGTTTTTGACGAGAATCATTTTTATGTTCTGGAGAAATGGCCGGGATATGTAATAGCTCCACATCTGGAGTGGGCGACATCATCCAGCTGAACGTCGGAGGAACGAGGTGGGCTAACGGTCAACTCAACTCAAACTCTGGGAGAGGAGGGTCTGAGGGCTTAATGATCTAAACGTGTTAAACCGTGTAACGTATGTAGGAGATTCTGGTCCATGTCGGAACCGGTTTTATTTAGCTGTGTCTAAGCTTAGCTCCAAAAATATAAAAATCCAAGATAAATATCAGCCTCGCTTATTAAAGTCCAGTTTAATGGCGCGTGGGCTTGTTTACTGTAAACTAGCTTTCTCTGGCTAAAACGGCTTCAAATTCAGAGCGAACTGTTCCTTTAAAGACAAGAGAACACGAAATGAGATGGTTTGAGGTGAAATCAACTGGACCTATTGTAGCACAGTGGCCAATACAGGCTTAATACACGTAATAAAAGCCTTACATAAATCAGCATTTCAGAAGTATTCAATATTGTAGAAATATTATTCAGCGCTGTAAATGTGTTCTTCATTACAGAAGTATATATCATCAATATAGAAGTGTAGTTCATTGTTGAAATATTATTCAGTATTATAGAAGTGTTATTAATTATAGAATATTGTTCAGCTCCATAGAAGTGTTATTCATTACAGACGTATTGATCAGTACAGTAAAGTGTTGTTCGGATTTATAGAAGTCTTATATGATTCAGCATTAAGGCAGTGTTACACAGATGTCTTGTGTTTTACCGCACTATAGAAGTATTATTCATCATTGTAGAAGTACTCTCCTTTATTCAGCTCTAAAAACGTTATTCAGCAATACAGATTTCTTGTCCATTATAGAGGTGTTACTCAGCATCACAGGAGTAGTATAAATTGGTAAGTACCTGAAATATAGCTACAAGGTCATGGCTACAATGACAATCAAGTTTATTTTCCTCCAAAGTGAAATTATGACCATTTGGTAAGTTTCAGTACTTAGTTGCTGCTAGGAATTTGCCATAGTGTGTTCGTTTACAGCCCAACACTGTCAAAAATTGATAAAATCCCAATGAACAGGCATGAAACAGATATGAAGTGACCAGGTCCAAAAGGGTCTCTGTGCATGATTTGGATGCTAGGAGTTTCTGGTACATTTTTATTTAGGTGTTTGGAAGCTTAGCCAGAGAAAGTCTAAAAACACAGATAAATATAAGCCACACTCATTAAAGCCAACCCGAGCTTATTTTTAGTAAAAAAGTGACCAGTACACTTCTCCTCCAGGCCTCGTTTGTTTACTTCTTTTTCAGCTGAACTTTTCAGAACCGTAGCAGGGCGACACAAATGATGAATGATTTCTGACTAACTCATGAGAAAAGAGGTTGAAGAAGGACCTGTCCAGTTTGAATGTGATTCACCAGCCTTAATGCATTTGGTGATACTACAGGGATTCACACAGAGTCTGTGGTACAGTATAACTGGCTGATGAAGAATCTGTGAGCTGGTTTATCAGGTTTATCATGACTCTATTTAATCATTTATGGTGTTGGTTTCTCCTAACTGATGTTATGTAGGGATTCATGAATGTCCTGATTAGAGTGGTGGTTAGGGGAGGGTATCCTGAGAGTTTCACAGAGACCAATATTAGTAATGACACTGCTTGTTGATTATTATAAATAATCCTTAAGTATTGGTATAATTAAGCATCAATGTTAGTAAAATCCTACTAATACTCATCCTGAATGTGGACTACACTAGATACATATCTGAATCAAGAATAAAGGAAAAATCAGCATTTAATGGACAAACTATATTTTTCAGGTTTATGCTGAAAAAATTATGTTTTAATATTTATGTATTAAGTTTATGGTCTCCATTAAAAAAAAAAGTCAGTTGAACAGGGCGCCTCACTTGAGGTGTAATTGTCCACTCTTTGAGTCGATTCTGGTGTGGAATAGTAGGCAGTATATGAAACAGTCCTGGACAGGCAGGCAGCATCTTTTTGAGGACCACTGATGACACACATGCGAAAAGAGCAAGTAAAATTTTGGTGAAATAAATCTTCCTTTTTTTTTGTTTATTGTTTTTTTCCCCAGATTTAGTACATCAAGACAGACTCTAATGTGGATTCCAGACTCTTTCTTCTCAAGGTAAAAGTATATTCAAAAAGGCACAGTCTTTTACCAAATAAATGCTGAAGCTGGTAGACCTGTAAATTTATGTGAATGAACAAATACTTTCAAGTCACACCCCCTCCTTCCCTGCTGGGCTTCAACCCTGCCTCAAAACCAACTTCCCCTAAAGGAGGCATGTGGTTATACAGAATTTGCTCTTTAAAATTTTTATCCATGAATAAAACAGGAACTAAATTACACACAGCTCGATACAACAGGCATAACAGTAAATTATGCCTGTCTTTCAACCTGATTTTAAATCCTTTCAGACTCTGGAAAGGGGTAGATTAGACACTTATCCTTGCGTTGTTTTCATTGGAAGCACTGTGCGGAGCCAACGGAGCCTGAATTTCATCTAGAAAATACTACAGTCTACTGGAATAGTGACAGTTTTAGCAAATGTGAAAGAAAGATACATTTATAAAAGTTACCCTCTGCAGGACATGAGAGTGCCTTGGATACATTATGCCACAGAAAAACACAATTTGGTTCCTCAGATAACCTTTTGATATCGATGAATGTTGATATGTAGTTTATGCAGCTTGTAGATATGAAGTTTATGCACCATTGAAGACTTTAGTAACAGTGCCCATTTTTATTTTATTTTTTTTAGTATCCTTTAGTATTTTTTGCACTTTCAGACCTCTAGTTGTATGCAAGGAGGGAGTGATTATTATAAATAAAACAGTTTTTTTCAGTTCAGTTGTGGTGTAATAATTGTGTCAAAAACATTTACAAAAAATAATAGTAAATAAATATCGGTTCTGAATATTGGTTATCAGTAATAAACATGCAAATAATTGGTATCGGTATCGGTAGTAAAATATCAATATCTGTCGATCACTAGTAAAGAACCATATCATTACTATCTTTAACGCTCAGGGTCCTCTATTGTAAAAATACTTTTTTAGGTTCTACTAGAGCAGCGTTTCTCAAACTATGGGCCGGATCCTCGGTTCTGCACCAATCATAATTCGGTCAGATCCAGCTCTGATCTCCGTGCCCCGCCCCCTCGACTTCACGGGGGGGTTGTATTCCATACATGCAGGGCCCTGAAGCCCCAAAGCCTGACATTACAGGTTTGAGAAACGCTGAACTAGAGCATCGCTCAAATAACCTTTTTTGGCACCTTTATTTTTATGAGTGCTGTTGTCAAGTAAAAGAATAGGGTTCAAGTGTCTTAATGAAATCTTCTCTGTTCTTTAGTTTGCTCAGTGGCAGAATATCAACACTAAGGGATGAAACTGGAGCTGTGAGTATTACCATGACTCCTTCATGTTCTTTTTATTATCTAAAAACTAAACGCTGACATTTTTGTCTTTAATGGTGATCACTGCCTGGGGCTAAAAATAGTTGTGATTTAAAGGGTTGTTCTGCATTCTGTTGTGTAAACAAAACATCACATATTTTTATCTCAAAGATATTCATTGACCGGGACCCTACAGCATTTGTGCCTATTTTAAACTTCCTTCGCACAAAAGAATTGGATCTAAGGTAAGAAAAGACATGCTGGATTTAAATTGAAGAGACGACAAATGCTAAGTATGTCATTTTGCTTCAAATTTTCCCTCCCCATCTCTTATAGGGGGGTTAACATAAGCATTCTACGTCATGAAGCTGAGTTTTATGGAATTACACCTTTAGGTAAACTTGCATGTCATAACAGAATATTCCAGTGAATCCTCCTTTATTGTGAATACCAAAATTCACCCTTGTTTGCACTTGTTCTGCTACCATTAGTTCGACGTTTGCTGTTATGTGAGGAGCTGGAGAGGTCGTCATGCGGAAGTGTGCTCTTTCATGGGTACCTACCACCACCAGGTAAAAAAAAAAGTAGGAAAGGTATATATGCCTGTCAAAATTACTTGGTTAAACTAACCCATTCACCAAATTGGAAAGAAATAAAATCATATATTGTTAATCAATCTACCATCATCCAACTGGTAGTTTTTATGACTGTAATTTTTAAAAAATTCTTTTACTGGAATTACTTTCTATTTGTTTTCTTGCAGCATAATGTAATTATATCATACTTTTTCTAAAGACTTCTTAGTTAGCTTTCCCACTCAATCATCAATAATATATTTAACAATTTCAATAAAACCCATTTGAATATATTTTTATCTTAAAATAATTATTATTTCACTCTGTTGCTATGTATCAGCCACTATTACTGACAAGTGTGGGTGAAGATTTTGTCTTTAATATTTATGTCTTTTAATATTTCATAGTTTATTGTAACATTGTGGTAAAACAGAGGTCTCATACACTTTCTTTCAGCAAACAACATTAGTCAGACTTCAAAGCTGCACTTTGTTTCCTTCCAGCTATCCCAGCCCGCAAAGCTGTGGGAGGGCAGACTGCAGCTGCTGTCGGCCAGGAGGAGCGCCCAGGCCCCAGTGGAATGGACGACTTCCCACGCTCCTGCCCACAGTCCGCTCTGCCTGGGCCTTCTGGGGGGGAGGGGGTAACAAGATTGGGTGAGTAAAATCAGTTTAATGTAGTTTTGCTAACTGAAATATGCTTTTTTGGGGGTTGGAGGGAGCAGTTCCACCAACATAGAGGATGCAGGGTAGTGTGGGCTTCATTGTCATCTAAAGGCAGCCAATTAATGTTTGTCATTGCACAGTGTAACACACTTGGAAGAAACGCTTACTGTTATGACTGCTAACAGATGTGTTATGTTCCGTTCTGGAACTCCTGATGACAGGAGTTAAGAGTTAGCATTATTAGTAGGGTTGAAACGATTGTTAAAGTAACTCAAATAATTCAATGACAAAAAATGTTTGCAGCTCTTGTATCATTGTTTCACACAAATTGACGTGCATTTCAAAGATTAAAGACAGCACATTTATTTTGCTCTCAATGGGAAGATCCTGGTGTGTGTAAAAGGCAGAAAATGTGTGGTACCATTTTACACTGCGTAAGTCTGACATTGTAATGCAGTGTATACACTGTAAAACGTACCTGGCCCACCACAACTGTTCAAATGTATGGGGAAGGTGTGTTTGGGGTGTAACTTATCAGTGTGTGTGTGTGTGTGTGTGTGTGTGTGTGTGTGTGTATGTGTATGTGTGTGTGTCTGTGTGCACACCACGTGCCTGGGTGGTAGGGGAATGAGATCTTGGCGCAGGTGCCCTCTTGCTACTTATCATGCCTCTTCAGTATCGACTCATAACACAGCCTACAAATAATTACAAATACAACAAGTGTTCATATTAGTTAGCAATCATAAAAATACATTGTATTATTGGAGGATTCGAGCTGCTTGGAGAAGTTCAGTTCGTGTGAGGATGCTTTTTTGGTTTTTTGTTTATGTTATTAGGGTGATGGTAATTTGGTAAGGAAAAACTACACTACTGTGTCATGATATATTTATTTTATTCATAAAAATATGACAAACAAATACATATATATTTCATGAAATTACAGACACTAGCAGTCCTGGGACCAAAACGTTCAACATTAACAGTTCTTTTTACTGAAAAGTGTTTTATTTTGTAAAAGCTTGGTGTCAGGCCTAATTACCTTATAACATGTAATAAACACAAAATCCCGTGACTTATTAGTTTGTAATACCTTCCCGACAAACACCATACTGTGTTTCAGTTTTTAGTCTTATATGATTCTAAACTAATTCTATGGGTTGTGTGTTAGTGCCTTGGAATTTAAGACTTGGCCCATGTGAAAATCCAACATACCATGGGACAGTATCTTGTCTGGGTCTCATAAAATGGCCCCCGCAAAGCATTCTTATCAAGCACCATGAAAGGGCTGTAAGATGAACAAGCGGAACATTCAGGATCTTGTACAGTCTCAGAATCAAATGTCTTCATTTTCAGAGGGATAAGGGAGGGGGCAGGGAGTGCTATAGAAATGGACTAGACCACTTATTGGCTGAGTAGCAGTGGGTGGGGAAAAGCCATCTTAAAAGGCCTTTTATGTCCTCTGTGCCTAGCCAAGTCATGTGAGAGGAATGATGAGAGGGACCAGTTTTGTAGCTCACTGCAGCCTTTATACAAAACACAGCTGGCTTGCATCAGCAGGTAAAAAGCAAACAACATGAAGCAGGTTGATTTATGTACTTTAGCAAAGGTTTTATATAGAACCGTGACAACTCGAAGAACCATTTGAATGCTTTTCGTGGTTAAGTAGTTCTTGTCTGTGATAGAAAATGTGTATGGTTCTTGAAGAAACTTGGTCCTATAAAATGGTCATATATAGTACACTATTGTTATGAGTCAAAGAACCTTTTAGTATTTTACAGAACTATCTGTAGGCTGTCTACTGATTGTCAGAATGTGCTTGACCATAATGGGGTTCTTACTGGGAAAATTTTTTACGGTTAATCTATGAACTCTGTAATGACACTTGAAATTGCTTACATAGATGTTGCCTTCTTTAGTCATTTACAGTTAGAGACCAAGAATAAATGTACAGCACCAGGCAGGAAATTAAGGCTGTAGAGATATTATTATAGAGTCTTTGATTGATGTTTACTGAAGAGAAAATTCTACTGCATTTGCTTGGAATGGTGATATTAAATTCTTTGCTCTTCTTTGATTTTGATATCAGCAGGATCACCGGTAGATCCCAGGAAGGTGCTAATTGTTGCTGGCCACCATAACTGGATCGTAGCTGCTTATGCTCATTTTGTCATTTGTTACAGGTAATGCTTAACAAGCATATTATATTAATAAATGCAAGGAAAATTCAGATTTACATTCTCAATATTACTCTGACTTTTATGTAGGATAAAGGAATCCTCAGGGTGGCAACAGGTGTTCTCCAGTCCATACCTTGACTTGGCCATTGAGCGTGTAGCTCTTAATGCTAAAGTTGTAGGTGGTCCACATGGAGACAAAGACAAGATGGTGGCTGTGTCGTCCGAGAGCAGGATCATTCTGTGGAGTATCCAGGACGGTGGAAGTGGGAATGAGATAGGTGAGAGGTGGGACGGGGACTTAAAAATGCGAGAAAAGACCAGAAACTGAACGACCTTTAGATGTACTGCTTAGACTGTGCCTCATATTTCACTGAATAAATCTGATTTTCATATTTTTAAAGGTGTGTTCAGTCTTGGCGTGCCTGTTGACTCGCTGTTCTTCATTGGGAGTCAGTTAGTAGCCACCAGTCATACTGGGAAAGTTGGGGTGTGGAATGCAGTCACCCAGCACTGGCAAGTAAGAGCCTTCATTGTAAAAATCATGGTGAAGTATTTAGCATAAAAAGCTGTTGTGCGGTTTGATAAGTTTATTGTTACATACTTAGAACATCAAATACATGTTTACATTTATGTTTATGGCATTTAGCAAATGCTCCTGTCTAGAGCGACGTACATCAGTGTGGGGCTGCAGCACCCCC
>JBBMFX010153233.1:0-21979 GCA_037832545.1 Rhabdalestes septentrionalis | reverse complement strand
GCTGGCCCGGGCGTCCGAACCGCAGTCCTGCGGAGAATCCGCTGAAGACAGTGAAAGATGGCCACAGCTGATCTCCGTGATTTGCGATGAAACAGAAAATCTGCGGAGAAAAACCCTCTGCCTGCTGAGCATAGTTCAGATCACGTGACCCACCGAAAGAGGGCGCTAAAGCACGTAAAGAGAATTGTCTTATTTAAGAATGCTAGCCAATTTAATTAGTCAAAATATTGGGGCACACCTGTGTGTAAGGCTTTGGGCTAGGACCCCCCCATCTCCAGTTAAGGGCGATCTTAATGCTTCAGCATACCAAGACATTTTGGAAAAAACATGCTTCCGTCTTTGTTGATACTGTTTGGGATAGAGACATTTCTGTCCCAAAATTAATGTGTCCCAGTCCAATACCTTGGACATATCTCGTCCCAGTGCACTAAGCAATAAGCCATTCATAAGCATTACTGACTCATCTGCTGTAACAGCACACCACATCTTACACATGGAATTGTCAGTGTTACACTTTAACTAGCTAATATAATGTCTATAATTGTGTCGCTCTACAGTTTATTGTTTATTGTCTGTTTTCTTTAAAAAAAAACAACCCATCTCTATTACCTTATTTTGTCCTTCTGTTGACTGAGCATGCTCTTGACAAAAAAAAAACTCTCGGGTTAAACTCTTTTTAATCGTAGTGTATATTTAAGTGAACTGAAACCAATAAAACCCATTAAAAAGATGACAAAAATGTGAGGAGTGATCTTGTATGGAAATCATTATAACATTATAACTATAGAACTTTCAGGGGTTTAGATCTTCTAACAATTTCTTGGTAAATAAAAATTCAGGGATACTATTTTACTTATCAAATAATGTTACTCCAAATATATTTTGTAACTTTGAGAAGACAGAATGTATAGGCGTCAGTCTTTCAAAAATGTTTCTTCAGCTTTAGGAGTTATAAAACACAGTATTGTCTTTTAAACTTCTCGTTTCTGGTTCAGCTTAAGGATAATCCAAATGCCTTACTAAATATGTTTATTATGACCTCACAGACAAACAAAGGATATCTTAGAAAGGTGTGTGTTGTGTATTAAGAGCATGGATCTATTATCACAGTTAGTTTCCTCTCTTTCACACTTGTGTTGGTAAACTATGTGCATTAATTTGCTGTGCCATAGTCTACTATGTGAACTATTGTGCAGCATCTTATTTTGTGTATTACATGCAATAGCCTTACCATGTGAACATTACCACTTATCTTCTGATTCTAATCAAATGCAAAGTAGGTTAAACAGCTTAATAAACAGCGCAATTTTGACATTAGTGAATCGGTGTTAACAGTCAATACAAGTTAGAAACAATTACAGTCCAAAAGTCACCAAAGTCACATTTCATTCAATTTCACTGTAAAATAGTTCTGTCCTGAATGAGTTCACTGTTAATGTAGAATTATGAGATTTAAAGTTTACTAAATCATAAGGTTTATCTATGAGCATTTGATGGCTTGGATCTAAAATCAAGCCCAGCAGCCCCCTGAAGAAACTGCAATGGGAAGTAATAGCACATGGATACAGATGTTTTTGCAACCATCAGATTCCAAAGGCTCCGGCCAAGTTCTGAAGCGCAAATCAAGAAATCTGCAGCTGGATAGAGAATGTAAATGTTGCATTTGTTCCATGAGGGGTGTGTGATGATCCCCAGCCATGATAGTGTAATGATCCAGAAACTCTTTTCTGTCGTGGAGCTCGGTGGACTCGTCTCCAGAGGCAGACATGCAATTTTGCAGCTTGAAAATTGCAACTTTTTAGACCTTGCAGCTTTGGCACACATTATAAAATGGATAGGCTAATTGGTGTACATTACTGTTGTCTTGTAATAACAAAGAAAAAACAACACAAAACCTTTTTTTGCCACATTTAGATGTAAAACTGGGGAGGAGAAGCCGCACAGCACTTTAAAAGCTAAAGAATTGGCCTGATTTGTGTAGCCAGATGGCATCAACACAATGGCTCTGGAACACAGACCTGGTCCAGTCATCAGAGAAAGTTGAGATCTTTTGTCATGCAGCCTATTATATAACCTCACAGAAGTATTTTTTCAGATACACCTGCACAGGATTTTGTCAAAATACACTTAAAACAAGAACAAAAATAAATTCTTAACAGTTCAGTTAGGCTTTTTGATGTAACAAGCTTGCTTTTTTTGGTTTTACCCTCCATATTTCTACACTCACTCTGAGCTACATCTCTTTTTCGCAATATTAGTCATTTTGGTTACAATAGATCTGGTGTTATTTTGTTGTAAATAAATTTTTGTTGAAATGGTATAGAACACTAAAGCACCCCAACATTTCCACACACAAAAAGTAGTTGTTGGGTGCAGTTAATGTCTAGAAAAATGTAAGTTCATTCATGAATAAACTGTTGGACCCACATAGAACTGTCAGTCATTACATGTTGTGCAGTCAATGTGTTATCCGAGCATAACTGAACACAAACTTTGTCAAACCGTATTGCCATTTACACTGGAAATTACATGATCAAAACTCCCAAACACCTTAGCAGCTTACACTGAAGTTGCAAGCTTTTGAGGACGAGGTTCTACAGCAATATTTCCCTTTGACATGAAAGGGTTATCAATGCTTCAGAAACATGAAACTACAAGGTGTTACTTCGATTTGCTGACCAACAAAGGCATGACATTCATCTTTACTATGGCAGTGGAATATATATTTTTATTCCACAGCCAAGTAATTACTTGATGAGGACTATTTGTGGCAGCCACCATCTGTCGTGTAAAGTCTGTTGGATCCCAACCAAAAAAACCCAAACATTGTCACAATTGACAGCCGCATGGGCTTCTTAATGAAGTTCATATTAGAAAAGAAAGAAGTGTAAACCACCATGTTTATCATAATCAGCAACCATAACAGTAAAGTAAAAGAACTATAAAATAATGTGTGTATTAACATTGCTATTAGTATGAGACCAAAGCACTTCCATTAATATTTATTTTCCACTTTTATTGTATAACATCCACAAGCAGACAGTGCATCCATACAACTAAGCAATCCAAAATAAAATAAACAAAAACACAAAGGGCCTATATTCTAAAGTTTACTTTCTTATCCAACACAACACGTGTTTTTAAAACACATTCACTCTGACCTAATTTATCCACACTCACTTGAACTGATACTGTACCTTGAACACATGTAAATGACCTCTGATTGACCATCCTCTAATATTTTCATTCAAAATACCAAAATACTGAAACAATGTGTGTGACAAAACTGCAGTAGAGGGAACAAGTGTTTCGTTTTGGTGATCACAAAATATCTAACCGGCAACAACATAATTTTCTAATCAATCAAGCAGTGTGCTTTGATTCTTATACTAATACAAGGAAAAAAATGGCCCTGATTGAATTTGTAGTTATGTATTGGCTTTCTATTTTGCAACACACTAATTTTTCCACATTGAGATTTTAAATACAAATGTTGGAAAAGAAGGCACATTTAAATGTAAATTCATGCTTTTTAAAAATAAAAATCACTGAAAGAAAAGGCATTTTGAACATGCTACACCAGGGGTGTCAGATTTGATCAACAAAAAGTCCATGTTGTGGTATGTTTTTAAATCAATAAGGCAGGAGAACACCTCAAAACTGAAGACTGAAGACTAAGGCCAAGTGGGTAAACAAGCAGCATCAGTTATGCTTTTGCTTGATTGGAACACTGGCAGCCCACCCACCAGCTACATGTTTTGCATTATTTTGCCCAATATTGCATTTATTTTAGCAAACATGTCAAATTCCAGGTGTTACAGTAATGTTAAAATAAATTACATTTCCTGTTTTTGACTCTGGTCTGTCAACATTACCATCAAACCCCTTTTTTCAAAATACAAAGCAGGAAATAGTCCATGTTTAGTTCATGGTGATGCAGATGTAGTGTACTCATATGCAGGGGCCGACTGGTAACCTGTGCGTTCTGGAAAAGTCCAGAACAGTCGTCCAGGGCACAGTAGTCAGCCCGAGATGAGAGCCAGCACCCCCCCTCCGCAACCACGGCCGATAGTGCCTCCCCATTGGCAGTTAGATGCCTGCCCGGTAAATCCGCTCTGACACCGGCACAACTAAGGTATTTTAAAGAGTTAGTAACTCAAACTGACCTAAAATGTGTTACCATTTATATAAAACTTCTAGACTTTGGCTTCTAGACTTCTTCCAGCACTTTGGTAATTCTAGGACAACCCATCCATCTAAATGTCTACTGCAGTGAGGATCATCAAATCGGCAGAGCAACCACAACCCTGGTGAACAATATAGCTGGGCTTAGAGGATTCCTGAAAACACAAAAACAAGGTGTTACAATTAATCAGACAGGAAGTAAGGTAAAAAGACACTAGCAGATTATCGATCATTTTGTTACATTTTTCTGGTGGTGGTTCTTGTCACAATATTGTAGATCAGGTAAAATAACCAGTTGTGTGTTCCACTCAGTCACGGAAGCAGGACAGCTGAACACGTGCATAATCTATATGCAAATTAAACACCTGAGGGAATGAAGTTTGAATCAGTGTTATTCCAGCAGGTTTAATAGAAATGATAGTATACTGTCTCTCAACTTAGATTTACAGTTTAACTGAACATGTGTAAAATAGCATATCTCTGCCAGAATTCAATGTCTTCCTAAAGCTTGCAGCCGTATTCAAAATAGGCTAATGGGTACCAAATACTGCAGCAGTATATCCTCATTACTACTCATCATAGTATACAGTGTATTTTTAATAAGACAAAAGCTGGGTGCTGTACTATGACTACAATTGACAGATCAATGACATTTTCAATTATGACCATCTCCGCATTTTATGAACAGCTCTGCATTTACAACTATTTAGATGATCTAAATAGTAAATATTTCTCAAATATCAGAAGTCATTTTGTATGTATCGACACTTAAATCAGAGAAAACCATTATGATTCATTCAATGGTCATTTTTTTCACCATGCACATGTGTCTTCCAAGTCACAATTCTCTATGAGTACAAGGTGGTTTATCAGGAGTTCAAAGTATAGATGGCATGCCTAAAATAAATAATCCCATACACTCATTGTGCCTATGCCTTGAAAAGATAAATAGCTGCCTTCCACAAAACCGAATTTGGTTAAAATGAAGACTTTTGTTTGGGAACAAACATTTTGTCAAAGCATGACTTCTAGAAGCAGTTTTATATTGTAAAGTGTTGATTACAGCAATATCTTGTCACTAGCCTCTTCGGAAAGACCATTAGACATCAACTGCTTATTCCAAAATGCTGCTGCTCTCTTAACAAACACCAAAGAATGACAAGACAATTATTGCTTATACGCCACTCAATGGATTGGGCCCTAAACATCTCTCCACACATGTCTGACAAAGGTAAGCGAATGAATATCTCTTACAACAGCAGGGATGGCGGAGATCTGAAAGTTAACAGGTTGAAACAGCATTTAGCTACCACTCCTGGACCCAGTTCCCCATCTAGATAAATTCTGCCCCAACTAAAATGTACTCAATCTGTGTTGCCTTTACAATGACATTGTTCTAACAGCCAGAGTTCTTTTGGTCTAAATCTTACTTTTATTCTTTTAAACAGACTTTCTTGCTTTATCTGTAGTTTACATTAAATTACTTTTGTATAATGTATTTTAACATAAAGCACTGCATTTTCTATACTGCCGACATCAAGGGCTGAGCCAACCAAGTGTCAAAATCTCATTTTACTATCCACTCACTGCATTAAATTTTACTATCTCACCACTGATGTAACTGATTTTCAGTAGTGTGCGCAAGGCTATACACTCACCTAAAGGATTATTAGGAACACCTGTTCAATTTCTCATTAATGCAATTATCTAATCAACCAATCACATTGCAGTTGCTTTAATGCATTTAGGGGTGTGGTCCTCGTCAAGACAATCTCCTGAACTCTAAACCGAATGTCAGAATGGGAAAGAAAGGTGATTTAAGCAGTTTTGAGCGTGGCATGTTTGTTGGTACCAGACGGGCCGGTCTGAGTATTTCACAATCTGCTCAGTTACTGGGATTTTCACGCAAAATCATTTCTAGGGTTTACAAAGAATGGTGTGAAAAGGGAAAAACACCCAGTATGCGGCAGTCCTGTGGGCGAAAATGCCTTGTTGATGCTAGAGGTCAGAGGAGAATGGGCCGACTGATTCAAGCTGATAGAAGAGCAACTTTGAAATAACCACTCGTTACAACCGAGGTCTGCAGCAAAGCATTTGTGAAGACACAACACGCACAACCTTGAGGTGGATGGGCTACAACAGCAGAAGACCCCACCAGGTACCACTCATCTCCACTAGAAATAAGAATAAGAGGCTACAATTTGCACCAGCTCACCAAAATTGGACAGTTGAAGACTGGAAAAATGTTGCCTGGTCTGATGAGTCCCGATTTCTGTTGACATTCAAATGGCAGTCAGAATTTGGCGTAAACAGAATGAGAACATGGACCCATCATGCCTTGTTACCACTGTGCAGGCTGGTGGTGGGGGTGTAATGGTGTGGGGGATGTTTTCTTGGCACACTTTAGGCCCCTTAGTTCCAACTTTTTTATTTGAAGGACTTGCTTCAAATATTGACAATAACAACAATAAAGTAAATAAAACTACTAAACAATAGCAAGTGCTCAAAGTGCTAAAGAACTGAACTGCTAAACTGAAGATCAGAAGTGAAATCAAGGCCATTTTCACTTATTTTTTCTCTTTTTCTGGGTTGTAAGCAACAAATCATGTTCTGCTATAAATGTGCACAAACATTTTTAAATCGCAGACTCGGTCAGTCATAGATAGCGGGGTGTCCGCTGAAACAGTTGCTCCCGGCAACGTTGTGATAAGTTTGAGTGCACGGGCAGCGGCTCTATGACTGGAGTATAAATCATGACGAGCACTTTCTTACCACTGCTGGCATACAGCAGCTTCCCAGAGCAAATCGCGCAGAAACAAGCCTCGGGCTCTCTCAGTTTCTGGCACCAACTGCTAAAAGGCTCGCCATCTCTACTTTCTTCAATCCACGCCCAGCACCATTTATTTTTGAGTCCTTTATCTATTGCTAGGACATCATCCCCAGGCTTCATAAACTTGCGCTCCTTTTTTTTTTTCTCCGACAACGCTAATGTGACATTGACGTATGGGTGTCAATCATACCGTGTTCTAAGGACCCGCCCTTCCCTGCTTCTGATAGGCTTGTAACATTATTTAAAGCTGCGTTCCTCTCATATGATTGGTAGGTGAAATAAATTGGCTCGAAAATATTAAACCGCATGCGCAGTCTCTAAAATATATATGTATTTTTTTCCCCTCACGCCGGATTTCCGGCATGGTGCCGCAATATATTATGCCCTGCAATATGGGCCAACATTTCTAAAGAATTCTTTCAGCACCTTGTTGAATCAATGCCACGTAGAATTAAGGCAGTTCTGAAGGTGAAGGGGGATCAAACACTGTATTAGTATGATGTTCCTAATAATCCTTTATGTGAATGTACAGTGCTGTGGAAAAGTTGTTGCCCCCTTTGTTTATTTTTTGCATGCTTGTCACACTTAAATATTTCAGATTATCAAAAAATTTAATTTTAGTCCAAAAAAAGCCCAAGAAAACAAAAATGCAGTTTTAAGTGATTAATTTATTTAGGGAAAAATGCTCTCTCCAAAAAATCCTTAAGGAGAATGTGCAGCCATCACTTTGTGACCTCAAGCTGAAGCGCACTTGGGTTCTACAGCAGGACAATGATCCAAAACACACCAACTGGCTCAGTCGAAGTCCAGACTTGAATTGAGTTCAGATGCTGTGGCATGACCTTAAAATGTTAGTTTATGCTCGGAAACCCTCCAATATGGCTGAATTAAACAATTTTCCAAAGAATAGTGGGCCAAAATTTCTACACAGTGATGTGAAAGATTCATTCCCAGTTATCGTAACCACTTAACAGCAGTTGTTGCGACTAAGGGTGGCACCACCATTTGTTAGGTTTAGGGGAATTACTTTTCACACAGGGCCATGTACATTTGGATAGTTTTTTTCATTAATAAATACAAATCACAAAAAAAAATGCATTTTGTGTTTACTTGGGTTGTCTTTGTCTAATTTTGCTTGATAATTTGAAACATTTAAGAGCAGCAAAATGAAATCAGGAAGGGGGCAATCACTTTCATAGCACTGTACATAACAAGGAAGATTTATTCATAGTTTTCCATCAATTTGCATGTTACATTCTGAGATGCAAAATATCAGGAAGATAGCACTGACAGGATACTGGAATATTTGCCCAGAGTGGTCATCCAGGTCTTTTTAGCAGTCCAGAAAAACAAAAACAACAAAAAAAAAGATTTTAAAAAACGGCCGAAGAGACTTGACCATATTATGCTGACAAGATGACCAATCATTTTAAACACCAATAACCTCTCACCAACCCCGAACTCCATAAAAATCTCTTACCAAGCCAAGCAAGCTACTTAGAGGAGGTTGGTGGATCCATCAATTCCCCATTGGTTGCAGCAGCTGATCAAAAAGTTCAGGACTGAAAAACAGTTTTACATTAAAAACAAAACCACATGTTACTACAAAGCTTAAAGTGACGTAATCCACCTATTTAGGCCAAATTTATTAATCAAGGACCCTCTTAAAAATCCTGTCACAAATCCTTACAGTTGATTATAATAATTCTTATTACCGGTGGTGAAGCCGCAGTTGGGGTGAACACACAAACAGAAAACATTTGCTGAGCTCAGTTCAAGTGTAGAAACAATCATTATACAGCATGCTTTTGAGCTGCATCAAGTAGTAAAGATTTACATCATCGCTCAGACTCACACACATTCAGTCATTCTCTCTTTCACTTCACTCACTCACTTACTTACTCTTACTCTCTCTCTCACACACACACACACACACTAACACAGCTTCTCTAACAATCACAGGTGACAGGTGTTAACCACCAGCTCTCAGATTTGGCTACTATTCATCACTGATCCACTGTCATGGACCTCAGAGGGAGCGGACACCTGAGGTTCAGGTTGAGATGCCACAGATCATAACAGTGTGGATAACGTGCTTACCTCTCATCTCCAGCATGAGGCCCACAGAATCAAATACGGGTCCATAAAGCAGCATTTTGGGCACATAAAGTATTTCACTGTAGATGAACAGATAAAAGCTGCATAAATACAGAAAAACAATGAGCTGCTGAGAATATTGCTTTAAAGCAAACATTCAAAACCATACGCATTCTTATAAACGTAAATAACGGAAAACTGCTTCTATATATATTAAATCTTAGGTGCACACCAGCTCAAATAAACCAGCAAATCCAGCACTAAACAGGTTTCCTGATACAACCCAAATAAGGACTTGGTTAAACGCCTCAGACGATTACCTTTGTGTCTGAAGTATCTGAAGATATTGTTGCAAGACAACACCTGATTTCACTAATACGCTCCTATTCATCAACCCCAGTTGGTTTGCCAAGCTAGGATACACATACAGTGTGAATACCTTTTTAACCTTGAACAAACCCTGCTTTGCATACACTTCATCAGGGGTGGGCAGCGTTCCAGCACGTTTTGTCGATTTCACTGCTCAGGAACACCTTGTTCACCTCATCAGTTAATTGTCAGGTATATAAACGTGTTTGAGTAGAACTACCGTCAAACTGTGCTGGACGCCAGCCCTCCAGGACTAGAGATGCTCACCCGTGAACTATATGGACTATAATAACTTTGCATTCAAATGCACAGACTTTAATATGAAGATGCTCCCCTGTCGGCTGATATGATAGCTTTTTAGAAGCCCTTTAGTGGGAAGTTGGGAAGGCTTGGCCTCGCACTCTACGTACCAGTTAATTCCAAAGTTATTGGACGGGACTGTAGACGACATTTCCACACCGAACACATCCTTTTTCCACGCCTTTACAGATTTGCTTTGTGCACTGAAGCACAGTCATGCTACGCAGGAAAAAGAGCATTACCCAAACTGTGTTCACAATGTTAGAAGCATGGCGTTGGTATGCTTGATTTTATACACCTGTGGAAATCTGTATTATTGGAAAACCTGAACTCAATCCCCAAAAGGAGTGTCCCAATCGTTTGCCCATAAAAACTCAATGCAGCACAAAAACATGGTTGCTAGGTCCACCGAATGAGTCTAGTTTGAAAATGCACAAGGGGATTTTTTTAAAATTAATTATTTTATCATTTCGCTTATTTTAAGGATTTTGGGGCTTGATATATTGGCTGAATCTTGCATACAGCCCCCATACACAAATAAAGCTATTGTTAAAACAGAAAATCCTATTATTTGAGATTTTGTGAAAAAGACAAACGTGCATACAATACGTTACCGCCATTTGAGATGGAAAACTTTCAGATAAGATTGTTCAATCAGGATGGTATAGGAACTCGCCAGATTACATCTGACTGCGAGAAAACCTTCCTTCGCTAAGAGAAAGGCTATAAAGACGACCACAAACCAACTCTTGGCTACAAGCAGGATAAACACTTAGTGCGTTGTGGAAAAATTGTTTAAATCTCTGACCTTTTATAGTCACCTTTATACATATTTGAAGTTATCCCGCGGATTTCAAAAGAGAATGGAACTGTTTGCTGCTACCTCATCATTTAATGGCGGTTTGTAAAGACTGTTAAAAGAGGTATATACCTCCACCTACTGTGCTGGAGCTGCCATTCCCAGGGCCTGATTCAGTAAACCTCACGAGATTTCATACAGCAGAGACCACACAGCTAATTTTACACAAAGCGCTTGTAGTAACATTTATTCGTATTCCTAGGATGCTTAGACATAACCACGTTACACATTGCAATGTGACCAGTTGGACGGCAAAACACTACTAGATGTACGTCAAAGGTAATTGTTGCCCTTTTGTTTGAATGTGTGTGATTTGTTTTCTTTGAATTATTCAACTTCGGTAAATTATTTCTCGTATTATATTGTAATTTCCTTTAAAATTGTGCTTGGAAGAACAATATTTTAAACTTGAACTTAGGAGAAATATTGTCAGCAGTTCATAAAAACTAAACTAAACATTTTTGCAGTGGTCATCATTTATTTATTTCTTTGTTTACCTACAAAACCTGACTCCAAAGTGAACCCTGTCCAAGGAAAAAAAACACCTGGCACTATTCATCTTGGACAAAATGTGAACAATTTAGTTTCATCATTCCTCAAATATAAGCTGATGTTTTCTGATTATCTGAGAAATTATGCTTTTCTAAAGCATCCCCATGATCTAGAGATCTGTTGCCCTGTACAATTTTCAATGAGTCTCTGCCCCAAGACATCTCACTAAAAGGATGGTAATTACCTGAGGAGCTAGATCAGACATGTCTTGCTGGAAAGAGGGTTCTCAGGTCTGGAGTTTTACTGGTACCACTGTTCCAGAGCATGAGGAAAATGGCTCAAAAAGGTGTTGAATGCTGATCAGTCAAGAAATATGATTTGTTTTTACAGGTCCTTTTTATTAACACAGCTAATACACATAAAGAATGAGTCAAAAATTGCATATTGCTGATATTTGTGGGTTCCCCCCCTTTTGAGCATCATACATGGCAAAAGTAATTTGGGATAATAATACCACATGGAAACCACCTGCCATTAGTGGGCTTAAAAATAATAAAAAATATACAGCTTTCAGTATATATCTAGAATATAACATTGCACATTATATCACACACAACAAAGAGGGATACTGAGTCTGGGTGTGTGCCATGTGAATGTGGTGGTGGAGAAAAGTCTTTTTTTGAGAAAGGCACAGTCATTGAGTGCTCTAGCTGAAAGCTCTGCCAGCAGAGCTCCAGTGAAATGCTACTGGACTAAAACATGAATGCTACTATGGCACTTTTGGAACACTCAGAAAACATCCCTCACACGCTCCTGCATTTATAATTTAAATGCTGCTGATTAAAACAGGTGTTGGCCAAGACATGAAGGTGAAGAGCTCTTCAGCGCAGTGTGTGTAGTGTTAAGACATTTTTAAGACACTCGTCCTGCATAATGTCTTTTGGGACTTCAGGCACGTTCAGGTGAATGACATCATTGGTTATTTACAAAATACTCAGCACTAAATGATGGTTTTCCAAAAACACTGTCTGCAGAGTGCTTTCAGGTTTCAAATAGTTGCCTTTTGATCCAGGAATGTCTTTGAATGTCCTTAAAACCCACCCGTGGAATCCCTCTCAGTTACATACATTTAAAAATGTGTGTTTATGTAAGGCAGGTATTGGTGGAAATGTCACAGGTCCAACAATCACCAATTGCTGCACTGGCTGCCATGGCTACTGACTGACTGACAGGTGCTGAAACGCTTCTGAACAATCATGCTGATGTAGGCTTTCATCAGTTTGGCAATGTCCATCACCTGCAGACAAACAGGCACACACAAATGTGAAAATGCTAAAAAAAAAAAAAAAAAATGAAAATCTGGTTGTGCACACATGCTTTTCAGGCATTCAAGGAGAGGGCTATGGTCAGAGTTAACAGTAACGGCAATAATAATTCAAGTATTAAACACTAAAAAACTACATTTCTTCAGGCCAGACAAAATTGCACCGACAGCAAAGAGAGCAAGAGAGAGAGAGAGCAAGAAAAACACAAGAGAAGCAAAACAGTTTATTCAAGTGTAATATGAGTATACTTATTCTATACTAAAACTGAGGCAGGATACTTGAAGTTTACTTTTTAGATACTGTATTTTATATACTTAAGAATAGAATAGTGAAGTATACTCGACTTACACTGGTAAGTATAAAGAAAGCCTATAAAGTATACTTTAGTTAAAAATGTTCCAATTTAGTCTGAAGAAGTATTAAAATTGTATACTTTATAGTACACTACAATACATGGTCTATATACTTGCTAGATTTATACATATACGCAAGTATACTCATTAAAATGAACTTTATGTACACTACTTTACTAAGGGCAGCTACTATGGCATTTTAGCAGCCAAGATAAGTGTGCTAAATGGAAATACAGAGGCAGACTGCAGATATTGGTAGGACCGATGTAGCGCACTATATAATCCATTTACAGTGGCAGCTGGGGATGGTGCAAGTTGTTTGCTTCAGGCAGAACACATCAGTGTGGATATGCAATGACTTGGGACAAGGAAGATTCTCTCAGCTTCAACCAAAAATGATAGGGCATCTGGTAGAATCTTAGCTTGCTAGCAGCTCTTGAAAGCCTACCTTTACTAGTATGAGTGACATGGTTTCCTTGCAGAGTATAAAGCATCCAAGTACATCATTCTGGATAAGTGCTTCTACCAAGTGCCATATATCTAAATTAATACAAACTGTCACTGTATTGGTGACTTATACTACACAGTAACCTCCTGCTTATACACGGTTCTGCTGTCATGATTTTAGGCTCTCTCTGATTTTTTTCTGAGAACCAAATTACCGGTAATAATTGGTAATAATAATTTTTGACTTTTGTGATATCCGGGCCTCATCCTCGTGCTGGTTGTTTATGTTTGAGCGCAGCACTTTGCAAAGCAATCAGACGCACCTGAACAGAATGAGCCCAGACACAAACAACCCAGCAAGAGAACAAGGGGAATGGCAGATGAGGCCTGGATGTCACAGCGTTTTTCGTGGCAATACATAATTTTTTGGGGAGCATATTTTGGGGCATCTTTAAGGTTTACACTATAAAAACTGGCATTTTAAGGCTTTTTTTTTTTACCATATCACAACATCACGGTTTTTCACTCCACATGTGTGTTCTTGGAACATGACCAAAAGGGACTTTAATTATCTTGCATTCAAATACATAGATTTAATATGAAGTTGGTCCCCTTTCCACAAGATTGTGAGAATTCATTCTGTACAGCCTTTTCAGGCTTTTCAGGCACTAAAGTTAGATGAGAAGGCCTCTCCATTCCAGTTCATCCCAAAGGTGTTGGATGGGGTTGCAGTAACTCATTGAATGAAGACTAGCAAACTGCCTGTCTGTTGTCTGTCTGTTTGCTTAATCTGCCATGCCAGAATTCCCTGGCTGATATTCCAGCATTAAAACAGACAAAAAAGTTTTTTAAAAATAATTTTAAACTATAAAAACCCTCAGATGTTTCTGATGAGTCATGGACAAAGTGGGACCAGTCTCTGTGCATATTTAAAACATATAATTAATTTCTCTCTGTAGTACAGGCTTAAAGTGGTGGATTGAATTCATTTGTAAAATCATCACAATTTATTATTAAGAATATTAGGACCAAAATTTACCAAACAAGTTCTAAAATCTTTATTATATTTCTATCTAGTTTTTTGTTAAAATTGAATATTAAATTTACACTTAACATTTTGTACTCTGTTCACATGAAAGTTACGTTACTTGGACTCACTGGCCACTTTATTATGCACCTTTATATGTATCTACACTTACTGTCCATTTTATTTTCTCATACAATATAGGTGCACTTTGTAGTGCACAATAACAGACTGTAGTCCATTTGTTTCTCTTTTGTTAGTTCCCTTTTACTCTCTTCATGACCCCCCAGGCCACCAGATATTTTGGTGAATTATCCATGGCACTGCAGTGACACTGGTAAGTTAATGTGCATCCGTGCTGCAGAATCAGAAACAGCACTGCTGCTGTAGTTGCTGTAGTTTTAAAACAAATGCTGGGCAGTGTCCTGCGGGAAGAATCTGACCACTTGTGAAGGATTAGAGAATGAATTATACAAATTGCACTGCAACAGCTAAGCTGTAGTCTGTAGCCCTGTCTCTACACTATATAGACTAAAGTATTGGCCTGACCATTACACCAACAGGACATTCGTGACCTTGCATTCAAATTAGGGCTGGGAATTTAATGCGTTAATTAGTGGCCGGAGTGTCTGTATACTGTAAACTAATTCATAGGTTTAGCTCAGTCAGTGATAAAAATGTCACTAAGTTATAGGCTTGTATTTAATTATAAATGGTAAAAAAAAACTGCTGCTTGTAACGTCTGTATGTATGTGTGATTAAATGCGATTAATTAGATTAATTAATCGCCACACCATGTAATTAGATCAAAAATTTTAATCGCTTGAAAGCACTAAATCAAATGCATACATTTTTAAATGGATCCACCTTTAACAGCTTCCACTAGATTTTGGTGCGTTTCTGAGGGAAATTGAGCCATTCATTCTGTAAAGCAAGAAGTCCTTGGCTCACAATCTCTGTTCCAGTTCATCCCAAAGATGTTGGATGAGGTTGTGTGGGCCAGTGAAGTTCTTCTGCCACAAACTCAATGAGCCATGTCTATATTGATCTTGCTTCATGTATTGGGGCACAGACATGCTGGAATATAAAAGGGCCTTTTCCAAACTGTGTCCATAAAGTTGTAAGCATGGTGTTTTCCAAAATGTCTTGGTAAGCTGAAGGATTAAGATTGCCCTTCACTGGAAAAACGGGACCTAGCCCAAACCCTGATAAACAGGTGTGCCCCAATACATTTTTGCTACATTGTAACAACAATGTAGGTGTGTCTCAGAGTGTGGGCTAGAGCACTGCTGTATCTGAACACAATCAACACGAGAATGCTGTTACCATGCTGATGTCACAGCAGTGCTTGCAGTTCTAATCATAGACAAATAGGGAAAACAGATGTCGTGAAACAGATGGATTACTGCAGATCTGAAAATGTGCCTATATGGTCGGTTGACCTGATAAAATGGACATGACTGTAGATACAAATGTGTGCATACCTAAGATTTCAGCATCCACAAATTCAAAAAGGACCTTCATTACTACAGTACAATTAAGGAAGTATTGTGTTACCTGGCAGGTCTGGAAAATCAGATCTCGTCCTTCCACACTGATTTTGTATATGTTGGGCTGAGGAGCTCCAAAGGATAGAATGGCCTCATAGGAGAAAACTTCCAGTGGCCACGCCTCTCCCCGCTTGTACACACACACTCCCTTACGACTAACACCCAGCCACAGCTCTGCAGGATACACACCATCAGCACACTGATGGGGAGAACAAAATATTATTGATTTGATTTCTAAGTTATTGTTCTGATTGAAAAAGACTGATATTGCTTAAGAACAATGTTTAAGGCTGAACACTGCATTAAATTTTATTACTAGACATTGTAATTATGATCAATATTTTAAAACTACACTGGGGAATCCTTGATTTAAAAATCACATTTATGAAATATTTTTGTAATCATGCAATATCATGATTGCAAAGGTCAATATCATGACTTTGATTAACAAATTATATTTTGTGTAGCCCAGTGAGCAGGTCTCCATTTCCTCACCTCCACACTGAAGAGTGTAGACCCATATCCCTGCCACTCTCTGACCAGATTCATGTATTTGGTCATAGCATGATCTTGACTCATTCCCTGCAGCTTCCTCCATTTCTCCATCAAACAGCTCTTTAGCCCTGCCTTTTCTTCCTGAAGCCACGCCTCCATTGCTGCAGACAGCTCCCCCTGCCGCAGTCTCCCCAGTGAGCCCCTAAAGCTCCTCCTGAGTGTGCCTTCCAGGAAACTGCCCCTCTTTTTCTCACTGGTTCCTGTGGCACTGCTGTTGCTAGGGGCAAAGCGCTGGACACGAGCTTGCAGGCGTGCCATTGGGAATACCTGCTCCAGGTCTGGCAAAGCATTCTGGGTAGTGTAGTCCCCTAGTAGATATTGTAGTCGTAGAGCTGCCAAGAATTGTAGGGTTTCCTCAGGAGCAGGATACTGCCCAGTAATCACTGCCTCGTGAGCCTGAGAGAGAGAGAGAAAGAAAAGAGAAAAAATGGCACTTGTTCAGCAAAAGGCAATGAAAATACAGCCAGAACATTTGAAATACATTTTGGAATGGCTTGTTTTTTAATTTGAAATCAATCAAACTAAGAAGTTTGACCTGCTGTTACTACAGAATTGCAATAAGCCTATGTTAATCAATGAAAGGGAAGCCAGTAAAGTATTTTCCAAAGTTGTGACAGGGTGAGTGTAGTGTGCATGTGTGTGTAGTTTTGTGTGAGTGCGCACACTTGGGGTGGGACCTCAGGATTTAATAATCTATTGCTAATTAATTCATAATCATGATCATAATAATTTTAATAATTTCACAATCATTTCAATAATTGTTTTCAGAACATCTGTCAGGTCTCCCAGTTAAAATTACTGACAGAAATACAGTTACAGGAATTCTTCACGGCCTGAATTTCTGAGAAACTGAAAACTTATTTATGATGTTCCACACAAGACTGAATAAAGTACTTTTCGCAGAGAGGTTGAGGCTGAGTGAGAAATCTGACCTGTTCAAACATAAAGGCAAACTCCACACTGTCTGCAGGAATGTTCTCTGTGTCTGTGAAACAGTAGAGCTTAAAATAAAACTTCCAACTTCCACCCTGCTCTTCTCCTCCATTGGCCAACCTGAAAGAGATTGGAGAAAGAGAGAGAGAGAGAAAGAGAGACAGAAGTAGTGATTGGCCACATTGAGTAGAATGTTGGGTGAATTTTACAATGTTTAGAGCAGATTCTGGTGGAACAAAGCAAAGCTCTGCTCACTTCTCAAACTTCGCGAGGACGTCGGCCACTATGGCGCGGCTCTCGATGGCTTTGTCCGTGATGCCGTTGTGTTCAAACAGAGCAAACATGTTCCTATTGTCCTCCATGGCCAGGCCCTTCAACAGCTTATCCACTACCTAGTTTCACAAGTGTACACACACACAAATTAATTGTAAAAAGTGAAATAGTTAAGCCAGTAAATAAGACTAACAATGCAATAATGGTACATAAATGGAAGTAGTGCTACATGTATAACCTTTAAATTGATTCTATGTGTATGTGTGTGTGTGCATGTGTGTGTTTATTCACATACCTCTCCTGCTGTGGTGTGTGAGTTAATGGTAATTTTGCAGGAACCGCCACCATGGCAGTATACAGTTGAGGTCATTTCCTGTCTGCTGAGAATGGCTCTAAGTTCTTCACTTGACGGTACATATTCACGACCACGCACACGCCGCAGTGCATCCTGGGAAAACACTGCATAGCGATCCATCTCGGTGCCTGGATATAGCTCTCGTGTCCTAATCAGTGAAATAGTACATCAGTTAATTAATACATATGTACAATATGGAAAAAAGTGAGTCATAGTCTGTGGAGAAAAGTATGATATCCCAACTGCCCACTCTGTGTATATAACTGTCACAGAATGTACCATGAGAGGGCACTTTTTACCTTTAGCTTTTATTTGTTCTTATGGCTTTTAGTTTGCATTAAATTGTTCATATTATTCCCCATAGGCTGTTATCCACTTCTGCATCTGCCTATTCACAAATATATTTGTATGTTGAGTACAAAAAATTACGTTAGTAATATAAATATTTTTAATGTTGTTTCTGTCCTGCCAAGTGACACTCAGACTACAATGTTTGTTTGTGTGCTGCTGGTCGGGTATTTGAGTATGTGTGAATTACGCTCAGCCATTATTTGTAGAAGTCTATATATTTACTCCTACACGCTCTTTACATTCACCTGATTTTAGTTTTATTGCTCCCAAACTATGTAATCTTTGCTCCCTCTCACAGAATCTTTGCAATGCTTCTTCTCTTGCTTCCTCCGAAACCCAAATTAAATGTGTCTTTTTTTTGGTGTTATGCAACTTTTTGATCCTGCTTTTTGTTTGGTTTCTCCTACTTTTTTACTCTGTGTTGTCATGTTTTGTCTACTACTTTCTGTCATACGTTGTTTCTTGTTCTAACAATTTTGTAAAGCGACCATGAGTTTGAGAAAGGGACAGTATAAATTAAATAAATTATTATTATTATAATTATCATACTTTACAGCCCTGTAGGCTTTCAGTGGCGTGCAACTTAAGACCATGTTTCTGCAATTCTAAAAAAGACCAGAATATTGTGGTTGAATAAAACATTCACTTTTAAAAACACACACTGACCTCTTGAGGTGGAATTTGAGGTATTTGAGGATGCTCCTAGAGCCAGGGCTAAAGGTACAGGACATGCAGGCTATGACTCTCCAGCCGCTAACGTGGGCAGGGCCACCTGGCTGGGGCGGGCGTGTAGTTTGCTTGATAAGTTGGCAGTAGAGTTCATCGCGCAGGGGACGAAGGTCGTGACCTGTCTGCAGGATGCTCTGGATGATTGTCACAGGGTCGGCCACGCTTTCCAGCTGCTGAAGGATGCTAAAGAGTCTCAGAGCCTCTGCTTGCAAAGTGCTGTATTCACGTCCCCTTTCATCTACAAGACAGAGAGTGTGTTAATCTTGGTGGATGTTTCTGTAGGACAGTGGGATTACTGTGTGCTACTCACGGCTGTGGTGGACGTCTCCATAAGGTAGGGGCAGTATTGGTGTGTGCAGTGGATGATGTGTATAGCGCAATATTGGGTTCCTCTTGTAAATTTGATCCACCACTTCGGAGTTTAGACAGTTCTCCTGAGTACCACAAAAACACACAGGTATGAGGTAGACATGAATGTGTGTTCCCTTAATGTCCTGTGTGAGCTGCTGCTGCTGCTGTTGTGTAAGTAATATGTGTCTGTGGATGACATGTTGATGTATGTGTCACCTTAATGTCCTGGATAAGTTGCTGCGTGTGTGTGTCTATTGGAGGTTTGGTATCGATGACGTTCTGCACAGAATTGGCCCAGCGAGACACTTCACTCTGCAACTTGCTATAAAGTCTGTAGGAGTGCTTACGTCCAAAAACTGTCAAACTCCAGTAACCTATATAGACACACACAAACACACATACACACACACACACACACACAGAAAGATACACATGAAAGTGAGTGACATATTTATTCAGTACAATAATAAGTTGGTGGAAAAAGTGTTTTAAAGGTGGCCATTCAGTTGCATAAACAAACATTTAAATGATATCAGTCCAGGTGCAAATGTAAATATCTGAATAATTCTTTATTGTCAATGTTATACTTCTGTGTAATCTGTTCCTCCCAGTCATGCTCCTGCTTAGTCAGAATATTAAAAAAATAATTTAAAATCATATTTTCATATAATCAATTAGATTTTGTGAGGTTGCCTTGATAATCATAATTGAAACACAATGAGTCCCTGTTGGTGTAAAGGTCAGGTGTCCCAATACTTTTGTAAATATTTATATGTACACCATTTAGCAGACACTTTTATCCAAAGTGTCTTCCATTCCCAAACTTAAGCAGAAAGACTCCCTGGAGCAATTTGGTGTTTAGGGTCCTGTTCAGGAACCCAGTGGTGGCATACTGGAGATAAAATTCAAACCAATGACCTCTTGGTCCAGAGACAAGTGTCCTATCCACTAGGACACCGCCAACCTAGTAGCAGTGTAACAGCTCCTATTGAAACACTAGCCCACTCCCAGTCCAAGTC
This sequence comes from Rhabdalestes septentrionalis, assembly GCA_037832545.1. NCBI lineage: Eukaryota > Metazoa > Chordata > Actinopteri > Characiformes > Alestidae > Rhabdalestes > Rhabdalestes septentrionalis. Next base: position 1,582 of record JBBMFX010153233.1, on the reverse strand, counting down.
CCAGGTATCAGTTCCTGTAATTTGTCACTTGTCTGTGTGTGTGTGTGAGTGTGCCTGTCTGTGCATGAGTTTGCTGACCAGTCTCTTTGTATACTCTCTCATCTGGGGGCAGGATGGAGCAGAGGCTGTTTATCAGCAGGGATCCCAGCTTGAGAGCATTCCGCTCTGAACTCTTGTAGTAGTCGAGGGAATTATGGGTAAGTAGGAACCAACGTTTCTTTAGTCTCAGGTTACCACCACTACTGCCCTTCATCTCCTTATGCAGCCAGCCTGAAATTAAGAAAAAAACGAGAAGACTGATTTTTGAAAAGATTAAGGGACCCGAAACTCTCCATGCTGTGTAAACACACTTTCTTGACTGTGAAATTTCAAGGTTGAAAGCAGCTACCAGCTTACAACTCTGGTGTGGTCAAACTCAGGCTTTTGATGACCACAGAGAGGAGAGTATTCACTTTATAATATGCTTTATCAGTTAGTCTCTTGTGTTTAATAAACCAGAATGCTAAACCCTGCAGTCCTGTGGCCCTTATGCTCACTCCTACTTTGACAACAAAGGATGTTACACCATAAGATAATAAAAAAGAAAATGAAAATGTTTAAACAACAATAAAACGGAACATATGTCTAAACTGAATGAAAATTCTAAATAAATATATTGGAAATTCATTGGTTGTTCATCTCTCCAAAAAAGACAAATAAACAGATTATCTTTAAGTGACAAAAATATATCATTAGTTCCTCATAAAAAGGGCAAACAACAACACTGAGAAGGCTTCTTTCAGTTCAGCCAGGACTGAGTTGCTTGAGGAGACGGTCATCTTGATTGACATGATGCCAACCCAAAAGAGAGGGATTGTATACTTTTTGCAGATCCACACTTGATGCCATAGTGAAAATTTATGGGTATGTACTAATTAGGTTGGACTTATAGGCCTAGATCTTGATGTGTAACATTTCACAACCATATTGTGCTTTTTACCAGCTAGAACGTGAGCAGAACATGAAATTAGAGTGGAATAACCTGGTCAGCAGGTGATGTTAACTTTAAGGCTGACAGGTTCTTTTTAAAAAAGGGATGCTCCGATCAGGATTTTTGCCACCGATACCAAGTACCGATTTTTTGTCTAGGCGATCGGCCGATACCGATTCTGATGCTTCAAGTTGCCTTTGTTGTATGTGTGCGAATGTGTGAGTTTTCTCCTGTTGTGTGTGTGTGTGTGTGTGTGCATGCATACAAGATTTCTCTCGTGTGTGTGTGTGTGAGAGTTTTCTCGTGGTTTGGGTCTGCGTACGCTAGAGAGTTTTCTCGTGGTGTGGGTCTGCGTTCGCTAGAGAGAGTTCTCTCGTGGTGTGTATGCATGCGCTAGAGAGTTTTTGCGTGGTGTGGGTCTGCGTGCGCGAGAGACTTTTCTCGTGGTGTGGGTCTGCGTGCGCAAGAGAGTTTTCTCGCGGTGTGGGTCTGCGCGTGCGAGAGAGTTTTCTCGTGGTGTGGGTCTGCGTGCATGAGAGAGTTTTGTCGTGGTGTGGGTCTGCGTGCGCACAGTTTGGTTGTGGTGTGGGTCTGCGTGCGCAAGAGTTTTCT
>JBBMFX010153131.1:0-21983 GCA_037832545.1 Rhabdalestes septentrionalis | reverse complement strand
TCTCTGTTCTTGAGTCAAAATTAATTCACTTTTGAATGCAACGGTAACATATTTTGATGAATTGTGATCCTACACTGTAAATATATACACATGCAGGGGGTTCTCAAGTTACGATGGAGGTCCATATATATATATATATGTATTGCAAGTAATTTGATATTGTATACATACATACATTTAAAGAAAAAAGAAAGAAAGAAAAAAAAAAATATATATATATATATATATATTTTTAAATTTTTTTCTATCTTTCTTTTTTCTTTAAATGTATGTATGTATACAATATAAAATTACTTGCAATACACACAGCATTAGAACTTCCACCCTGTTAGGTCTTTCTAATGAAATGCATACAGCTTACAGTATTTTCTCAGCTGTCTCATTTTGATGGACTTGCTATGAAATAGTGAAAGCAGCACAACACTGGAGCTGTCAGTGTGAAATGCCACATGGGAGACTATGCAGATTTCAACGCTCACACAGTAGTGTATCTAAATTTTGCGCTAGCTGTCTGGAATACAACCTACTTTCTGGACTAGGTGATGTTAACCCCTTGATCTATGGACTTATTTTTTTCCCCCAATATTCTTCCCAATGTAGCTGCCTTCAATACATCCAATAGCTTGGCCTCCCCCAATCCCTCAATATCACCAATTATGGGTGAAGTCTAGCACATGCTTCCCTCTAGTAATGTGTTTATATGACACCTGTTTGTGGTGCTGCTGATAGAGCGTAACTTGGTACAGCTTAACATGCTCAAAAGAGAACATTCACCGGAAGTTCTGTTTCAACCCAAGAGAGAGCAAGACCAGCTGTACTCTCTTGGGCTCTTGGCCACCCCCCAATGATGGTGACAGCTCTTTACTCTTTGATTAGGGGTTCAATTGAAATTAAATTGTGGTCATATTTGCAGACAGTGTTTGTGGTTTGGGAGTGGTGATCATACAGAGTGACGGCTGAATAGGATGTAGTTGAACGCCCAACAGAATCAGCCCAGTTTAACTCCTGCTTATGACTTTCAAGTAGAAGTGGCCATCTCATGATATAATCCCAGTAAACTTTGTTTCTATTAAACTATTATAACAGCATGTCAGCATGTTTCAGAGGTTCAGAAAAGGCTTCCAAGGTGCATAGCCCTTCTAAGATTTTCTTTGTCAGGAGATGATGGATTAGAACCCCCCAGTGCTGAGTGTTTATTAGCGCTTAATTGGATGTAATGCAGTACAGTACGGATGTAGGTTTGGAACTGGCCAAGGTGGCAATAGGATGATTTTAGCTTAAAATCTTGAATTTTTTATAACTTTAAATTGCACTGTATTTTAAAACTGGTACTAAACAGGTGCTAAAATGTCATAGCATAATTATGCATTGCACTTAATAACCTGCATTTTGAAATACAGCCTTTTCTTTCTATTGAAATTGTCACCAGATTTTTTTGAATAAATGTGAAATTGATCATTTGTCTCATTAAAAATGTATTAATGTTACATTGTTTGTGGGGAATATATGTATTTTTATAAACTTCAGGTTAAAGAAACCGGCCAAGTCGAGAGAGAGAGAGAGACAGAAACAGTGAAAGAGAGAAAGAGTAAAAGAGAGACAGAAAAAGTAAAAGAGAGCTTGGTGTGGTATGAAATGACTGTCATCTTGCTGAACAGTGAAGTGAGCACCCAGGGACTGCACTGATTTGAGGGGCTGTGTCAGGAATCTCCGATTTAACTGTCTATTCTGCCACTTAGGCCCATTATTAAACTACTTCTTCCACTGTACTCTTAACTTTACCACCACTGAACACACGGTCAGGGTTTATGAAGGTTTGAGCCCAACTTTCCTACTTGTAGAATCCCCCCCAACCTGACATCTTATTACTGTACATCATGAACATGCACTTTAAGGTTGAGGATGGGAAAATAATGTGGCAGCTACTGAATCAGCTGGACCTAGTGAGTGGGCAACAGCTAAATATGGCTTCACGCTGACATCCATCTCCAATTATTTGTCGTTTAGGGAAGATATGATGGAGTCAGGATTTTTTTTCATGTAATGGGCTTCGGCTTCATTTCTGTCATGCTCAATGCTGAGGAAGGGTATTTTACAGAACAATGGGATATATGCTAGGCTTGCTGTGTTTCTTACCCGCTTGGGGGGCAACATGGGGTTTTTAACCCTCTGACTACTTTTCCTGTCTAGAGAAATTTGAAATGCCTCAAATGTAGAATTTTAAAGTGAGTAGAAAAAAGCAATGAAGCAATGAAAGTCCCTGTAACTAATGATTGTAAGTCACTCCAGATAAGGGCATCTGCCAAATGCCACTTTACCATATATAGGTTGGCCTTCAGGTAGTTTGCCCAGACCCATTCCTATTGACATTAGAAGGAGTCTTTCACCCAGAACTACTATTTGAATGAGGCTGCCCATATAAGCTGGAGAACTGAGAGCATTTACATATAACAGTCTAACAGGCTCCATAAATAATGTGTTTGATTTTTTTGGCACATAAAACAAGCATAAATATCATGAGTGGACCTCAAGGAATGAAATCCAAGAAAAATATAGGATAGATTAAGGAACCTCCTAGTCGTAGCTTTTGTATTTAAAGTGGTGTGCTAGATCTTGCACATAACATACCATATTGTAGTTCAAACACTGCCTTTTTCAAAGCTGTGTGATGAACTGCTTCTTCATGCAACCACAGGTTTGAGTCACAGAATTCATATTTCATGTGAGCGTTCATCCGGTGCCTTTAAGCGAGTTTAAAAATAACACTATAAGGGATCAGTACACAAGTCAGCCTTTAGGGCTCTTGGGTACTTAAAGACAGACTTGATATTAGATGTCTGTGTCTGTGCGTTCATGAGGATTTCTGCTATTAGATTTCACCATTGTTGCTGCACCAGGGTAGTGGCAGTGATCCTGTGAATGTATCTGCTTTGTAGGGAGCTGAATATCTGAACAGCACAATAGCAGCGACAACAATGGTAAACACTTTGAGAGTCTTGAGAGGGTGCCCACTGCTCAGACACATAGATTGCACCCTTAAATAGGCCAACTTCTACAGCATAATCACATTTAAAACACTGAAGTCCCACCAGCTAATTAAGATTCTTTCAGTTTAACTGAGGTTAGCAAGGCTGAAAGTTGTTCAGGGGAGTGGGCTGGCCTTTCTAAGTGACTTACATGGAGCGAAATACTTTTCCACCCCACAAATCAGACAATGTTCAGCAATGTGATTTGGTCCTGACAGCAGTAGCGCAATTAGCTAATTATTTAAATAGGTTCTTTTTTCCTGAAGTTAGTCACTCAACAATGACCCACTGAGCCTTGGGTCTTAGCAGTAAGACTCAGATTTCTTGAAGGCCAAATTGGGCCACATCTGGCTCATATGTCAGTCATTGTATTCAAAAATTGGGCCTTTTCCAGTGTGTCATTATTGAAGGCCTGATTCTTGTCTACCAAGAGGGCTGGAGGGAGAAGATGGTCCAATTAATAGATAATATAGCAATGTGACGGTAGTGTGAAAAGGGATGTAAATGTAAAACTATACAATAACTCAGTGCCGGCGTAGAAGGCATTGCCCCCCCACCCCCCCATATTAATATAGTTCATGACCAATAGTGCCCCCACATTGTCAGTTAGAATCCAGCCTGGTAGATGCCGACCCTGCGATAACTGACAATAAGTAAATTGTGAAGGGGATGTAAACCTCCCAGAATGAATAATGTTGCATCAAATGTATATTATTGCATGGGAGACATTTTGCAGAATAAAACCCCATTGAGTAAGTGTCTGATCAGACAGCATCCATCATCCTTTGCAGACTCTTCCAGGAATAGCCAATGGGGTTCAGAGTGGTGTGAAGACTGACAGGTTAGTGTTCTCCCATGTTACGGACGTCTAGCATGCTTCATCACACAAGTGATGTCTGTATCTGAGAGGAGTGCAGGCCTGGGTAAAGAATCTCCCTTGGTATGCTAATGTTGTGGCCCTTTCAGGATTAAAACTTAGTTAACATGAATACTCCAAATGTGGTTTGCACTTCACTGTAAGTAGGGGTATATGCAGAGTGCATTAGACTGGTACAGTGAGGTCTAACCCATTATGCAAATTTGTTTTGAGCCCAAATTGTAAAAACCGCACCAAGAGGGTCATCTCTGGGAGGTTGTTTTTTTTAAACGTAGGTCAGTTTTTTCTGCTTTTATCTCGTGAATTAGTGTCAGGTTTGAAAACAAATGAAAACAAAAGAAACACAAGCCCCGGCTCTAACCAAAAACACAGAACAAGAATAAAATAAACGTGGACGTGGACGCGGGCACAGGGTGCAGGAGCGTGCACCGATTTAGGGCAGAACGGGAGGAACACGGGCCTGAAAGACAAGACAGACAACCATTAATACAGGAGAACCAAGACACAGAACCATTCAGACCGAGGGAGACAAATACAGACTCAGGGAACATGGGATCGGCTGGGGCTTAAATAAGGAAAACAAACAAGCAACAGGTGAACTAATGGGAAACGAAGGACAGGTGAAACTGATCTATGGGACGCGATACAAACGGAGCAGACACACAAGGGGGGGACAAGGGAACCAACATAAACTCGAGTATGTGGATGGAGAGAAAAGAAAAGGAGACAGGGAGTACAGAAAGGAAAACTAATACTCAGGACACAGGGAACAGGATTTACGTGACAGGGACGAGGTGGCCGTCACATTGTGACAGTATTTGTCTTGTTAATGTCTCAGACTAAAGAAAATCTCGAAAAGTCAGCACTTTTGCAAAGGAAGGCAGCGTATGTTATAATTGACTGTAATGTTTGATTCATTTTATGAGCCAATTAATTTAATTATAAGACAATTCATGGTCAAATAATGCAATTGCAAGAGATTGTTATCTCTTCATAATCTCTCTCTTTCTCCTCTTTCTTTTTTTGTCTCTCTTTCTTTCTCTTCCTATCTCTCTGTGTTAGTGTTAGTGTTTAAGTATTGAGAATCACAGTATGTTCAAAAGGTGTATGATTATTATGTATCTACTTGCTCATCCCTTCATGCACATTAATAAAAAAATACATGTCTGCGTAAATACAAACACAGCAGGTTTTTGGTAGTCTTTATTCTTGATTAACTCAGGGAAGTGTTCGCCTGGGGTCAGAGCTTGCTTACTTACTTACTTACTTTCTTACATTGTTTGTTTGTTCATTTCTTTCTTTCTTTCTGTTTTTTGGGGACACTAATTTCCCTTTTAATTCTCAATAAGGAAATTGAATAAGGAAAATGCTCATAATGGTTTTGCGTAAATAATGAATTGCAGTTTAAAAAAAATAAAAACTTGTTTAAAAACTTGAATTCTCTTGAGTGCCAAAACAAGAGTATAAAAATGGCATTTCCCCAAAAATAAAGCGTCTTTGTTTTTAATAGGTGAAGTTACTGTGAACTGAGTAAACAATCTCACACAAAGTACATGCAAAGTCCATGAATCAATTTCTCCAACAGTTCCCCTCACCTTCTGTTAACTGTCAAGTGGAGGGTCTTATGAAAGCTGTCAAATTAATCCCGATCTTTCTTTCCGCTTCCTAGAGCTCGTGTGTCGACTTAAAAGGCATTAGAATGTTTTTTTTTGGGCACAGCAATACAGTGCTGAGAAGTATTCACCTGCTAAATGTCACAATGTTCTCTCTGTGTGTATGTGTGTGTGTGTCTGTTTGTTTGTTTGTGTGTATGTGTGTATATAAGTAATATTGAAGTAGTGATTATCCCATTTTTTTGCACATACGAATAATAAGTTATTGCACATAGTTATTTAGCCCCCAAAAAGGAAACTGCACATGATACTGCATTTGGTAAGGATAATAATGCACAAAATGATAATGTTTTAGCACTTGACACAAACATTTTGTGATATTTTACATGGTAGAATGTTGCACATAATAAGATAATAATGTATATAATGATATATAATGCAAATCTGAAGCGGGTCCCAAAATATGTAGCAGAATGTAGGATGCAGTTGAGGTTGTCGATAAAATTAAGAAGGCAGAATAGAAAACAAAACTATAGATTGGGAAATTAGGTTAAGATCTGGATTTTGCGTTGAGCAAATATGACAAATGAAGCAAGATAGTACTAAAATATGGCGAACTGTGGTGTAAAGATATTTGGCTTTATGATATTTTCAGCTGGGGATGGCTTTACTGGCCTACTTCTGCATGGTGTTTACATCACCTCTAAATATGGCAAATTTATTGTTAACTTTCTGCCTCATCCAACAACTGTATCAAGGCATGCTGAGAGAAAAGCTAGGCAGGTGCAGGCACCCGTGTCAGTGGAGATAAACATACAATAGAAAAATCTGGATGTGCTATTACAGCATATATATGGAGGGAAGATCCACTACATGAATGAGGATTTCAAGCAGGCCTTGATGAAGCGTTTTGTGGCTCTCTTTGTGTCTCACATCCTCTGTGAAGAGAGACGTTGCACGCCACTAAATTACAATAACAGAACGTGGATAGTTTCTTTTACCTTATAAATGTGTTTTTATATATTTCTTTCACTTCGTAATTACGCAGAAAGTCAGCGAGAGCGGGATTTAACAGTTAGTCCTGCGCAGGACTCTAGTGGGAAGGAAGGAATTTCTGTGGTGTTCAGTGACGCAATTAATGCTGGTGAGTCTGAGGATCAGAACAACCACCGTACTGCAGTTTGGGTAAGCCGCCTTCTCCATGGTGGACTGAAGACCAGACTATGTTCTTCTTTCAGCCACAGCTTCCATGTTGTTGTTCACCCACCACTGAGTGTACATTCTTGATCAAATTGCTGGCAACAACATTGAACAAGAGATGTATTTCTCTCCCTCCAGGAGTTCAGTCACATATCTGTAAGTCATATTCTTTTAAATATCTTAGAAACACAGAGAGACACATTCACTGCTGTTCCATAGGTATACTCAACACACATTAAAGAAGAAATTCTGTCGTGCATGAACACACCACAGCACACAGTGCATAAATCTCCCTCTGCATTTAACCCATTCAAGTGAAGCAGCGGGCAGCCAGCTACACAACAATGGGGAGCAGCATGTGGTGACAAGGTTACCTCAGTGTTGCCGAGCAGGATTTGGGAACCAAACCCAAAACTTTCTGATCACAGGGTGAATGCCCCAACAGCTAGGCTACCAGCTGCCCCACATTCAGGTAACATATGAGAATATTGCTACACAGATGGACACATCGAGTGTGTAGTTAAACACACAGCATGTTGAACTGGGGTCACATACATGCAAGTTTCAAGAAATTCCTTCAGCTTTGTGAAATCATGCTCTGTTAACAATTCCACTCTGCTGTTTTGCTGAACCAGGCTGGCCATCAGCGGCACTTTATTTTGCTAGTGAAGCGTTCCACCTGGTTTTCATGTCTAGAATGAGTGATTCTACTTGCAACTGGCTGTTGATGTCAAGCATTTGATGAATGGTGCTTGAAGTGACAAACAATTTTACAATTTTTAGCCAAAACACTGTCAAATCTATTGTCATGCAGACACACTGCAAACAGTTTTTTGCAAGCTGTGTACAGAGCAGTTCAGGTGTTCATTTGGAAGTAGATTCACATCTGCTGTCATACTGTGAGCAAGTGTTTTTAATTTTTCATTGCTTTTCCATTCCCTTGTGATACTTTGGAAATTCTGTACACTTCCACTGCATAGTGCAGCTCTGTAGTTTTTCTGACAGTTATTGCAAATGATTGTAGATCCAATAGTCCATTTTAAACTGGTAAAAGTGTAGCCTAGTAATTATGGCATTTGCCCTTTGATCAGGAAGGAGTAGGCTGCCAGATGCTTTATTTCGTGAATGGTTTAAATGCAGAGAAAGCATTTTGTGCTGTTCACATTGGGGGCTGTGGTGTGTTCATGTATGACAGAATGGTCACTTTCTAATTGTCGTTATGCGACCAAATAACTCCTTGAATGGAATTTTCCCCAGTTTGTGTTGATGCTCAATGTGCCAGACATCATTCTGAGCTTGATGCTCCTATTTGATATAGAACCAACAATATTGTCATTTAAACAATATTTAATAACATATCTCTACATAAAAATCTAACTGCCCCAATTTCTTTTATTTTAGACACAAACAGAAAACAAAAATGAGAGCTTTTAGTATGAGCTTTTAGGGTAATCTCAGAGTACAAGTGGGTGAGGAAAGCCCGCAGAGGGAGGGAGTCCGGAGAGCTGCCGAGCAATGAACTGCAAATGGTGAGCGTATAGGAGAGCAAATAGTAGTATAAGCCTTTTACACACATTTCTTGAAACCATATTTTACAAATACACTCTGAGTTCTCAGCTATCCATTCAGCTGAAGCCTCTGATTCTTCATCATTTGTTTGTTTAGTCCACGGCCCGCTTTGAGGAGCATATTTGAGTAAAATACACTGGCGGCGAGTCCCCAGTGGCACCTGGGTGTTTTGCTTTCAGGTGATACATCAAAGATGAATGTCTTCTTTGGTAAACAAATTCAGCTTTGCAAAACATGCATATCACCTGGTAATGTTTGAAAGTGGAATTTCGCAGATGAGATTAATACCAGCCACCAGAATAGGGAAAAGGGAAAAACTGGATGATGCATCAGTTGCAGTCATTTTTTTAACATGTTAGTCAGTCAAGAAAAGTTGTGTGTGTGTGTATAAATGTGTTGTGCGTGACAGCTTCAGGTGATGCCTCTGCAACATTAGTCACCAGTTCCATTTCCAGTGAATCTTCATATCGTCTGTATGTTTAATCACTTTTAGGAGCTAAAGGACCGTCAGTGATACCTCAGCAGTGACGTGTTCGCTTTAAGCAAGGGATTTTACATTTGTGCGCTGAAAGGAGAATGATCCTCAGTTGAACTCTTGCATTTGCCTCATACCGGAAAAGGAGGAGAAGCTCTCTCAGGAGCTTAGACTGAAGAAAAGACTGTGTGTATAGTGCTTTCATCCATTTACTTTTTACTGTGTTTTTTGAGCCATGTTTAACTATCTTTTGTCCAAATAGCTCTGATCTGCTCACAGAACGGAGAAGGCTGGTTGGAATAGAATATCAGAAATGTCTTCAAACATTCCCAGAATTCCATCAATCCCCTTAAACATTTCCAGAATTGAATTCTCTTAGAGCAGGACGACTGCTCAGCAGTGCTCAAGATTTTATGCTTTTTATCTTGGCCCCACGCTGCCTTCTGTCCTCCCCCTGTGTGGTCTTTTTAAGGCCAATGTTCCTTCTCCATGGTTCATGTATGGAAGTAAAGCCTGGGAGCTTTGCTGCCATGTGCCGCACCAGTTAGTCGAGTGCCAGAGGGGTGGCACAACACATTTACTTGAAGGGGGGTGCTAGATAGCTGAGTGTCTGAACACCTGGGTCATGAGAGGGTGATAGAGAGTTTGACATTTGTCTGTTGGTTGCCCCAACATCTCTTGCGTATTTTATTTGATTTAAAGATATTTCATCTCCCAGTCAAAATGCAGTTTGTTGGCATGTCCTTTGTAAATGTAGCTACTGCATTCAGAAAGTGTTTAGGTCTGTCACGGTCTAATCATTTAAATGTTTCCCACAATCATTAGCTTGCACAATCAGGTGATTACATCTGGTAGGCAGAGATTAATACATATATATGTAAGTAGAAATGCACTTATTGAGACATTTCATGATTTTGAATTGTAACATTTAGAGAGAAGCAATGTTTATTATGAGTAATGTTTGTTTATTTGATTTCAAATTGCTTCTGCCACCCGTTGGGAGAGCTAATAACTATAGCTAGCTCAGAAGCATGATTGGTCAATTTGGTCCCTATAGGTTTGCACTTTAATTACAAAAATCGCAATTGAGTTGTTAAATGGAAGGTCATTGTCTGGTACAATTGAATGATTGTGACAAGCTAAATACTGTCATGATGATGCTTTTATGTAATGTTTCAAGTTTTTTTATGTTCAATTAAAATAATTAAAATATGTCTTTTCTCTTTTCTTAAACACGAAAGCTGTAAATAATATGCTGTGTAAAATAAATAACAAAAATAACAAAACAAAAAAATAGTGCTGTGGTGCCAGAACCATTATAGATTTTAAAATAAAAAATTAAAAAGTAAGTTGTGTTAAAATAATTTGTACTCCCATACAAAAGTCAAGAGGTACAGTGCTGCACATACCCAACAGAGATGTTAAGCCCGGGGTCCCCCCCCACACTTTTTCCATCCCATCCCAGTGCTGTACGTACACACCCCTCCCACATCAGACTATAGCCAAAATATAGAGCCTAGTGACCCCCCTATTTAAAAATGCGACCTGTGTAAGTTATAAACACTGGGTTTCTACACCCATATAGAGCACAATTTGTGTGTATGTGGCTGAATTCCAAATATCTCTTTTGTTGGACACACTTTGGGTGCGGGAGCCTGTATTTTAATTCATAGTGCACTATGCAGGGAGTAAGAAGCCATTTAAGACATACCAGTGCCACTCATCTGCTACTCATGTCCTCATCTTTGTGTCTCTTTTTGTGGCATGTCACTCAGAGTTCCTGTGGAGAAATCTCACATGATAAGCTGAATTTGCATGGCACAAAGACATGTTCAACTACCTTGGGCTTGGGATGAGTGGCACAGTCCGATCACAAATAGAGTTTGACTCGTTTCTTAGATATTTATCTATGCAAGATCCAAATGAGAGACAAATGGCAAGTGTGAACTATCTATGAAATTTCTAGTCAGGAGAACACACCTCCTAATCATCAAGTCAGTCATTGTGAATTAGGAAAACAAATGATTTGGACTCCTTGTATCTTGCTCTTACGAGAACTGAACCACAATGTGACTTGCTGGCCCTGTGTCCATTTCCCACTCGTGTTAAACCCCATAAGAATGCGACATTTCCTCGCCTCTTTACCCAACCCTCACCCCAGCCTTTCAATCCAGAGCCTCTGGTAGTGCTGGCCTTATCACCCAGCCACAGCTGTCGAATTATGCGGATTCTAGTCCCAATGCTCGATAGTTTAAAATGCTCTGCTCACAAATGTCTCTCGCTTTCCAGAAAGCGGCTGTGACCAGTTCAGCCATTAGCTTTAACTGTTGAAGCATGAGATTGCAGTGATCCACACTTATTAGGCCTCCTTGGCTCATTTTTCTGCATTACCCATGAGTGAATATGTTGCTGAATGAATAAAAGAGATGGAATGAGGCTGTGGCTTGAGTGCTATATCTGGGGATTAATCAGGTATCTCCCGAAATGATCTGACTCCGTGGCTCCATCTCATTCTGACTCATGCCTGTCTCCTTCATTCTCTTTGTCACTCTGAGCTTTGTGACTGAGCCAGATGGGAAGAACATGGTGTGCATGTGTAAGATGGCCTTACAAGATAATTGCTTTCTCTCTGCATCTTCTCCATGTCTTCTCATTTTGCTTTTTGAATGGTCAGCTGTTGGTTTCCTGAATATATCACAAGTTCTGTTTTTAGCTTTGAGTTCAGTGTGAAAGTTATATATAATATATATTGAGCACTGTGTCCTTCATATGCTGCTGCAGTGCCGCATTAGATTGGCTGGCACACACTCATTATTTTGCGACCATATCAGCCTAAATAACCTTAAATATATAGTGGTCTGCTCTGAGCCCTCTGACATCATGACAATGATAAGGCATAATGAGCATACACCTCATTATCTCATGCAGATAAAGCCAGTGAGGGCACAATAAAATGATCAGAGGAGATAATGGGCAGAGTAAAACACAGTATGAAGACATACTGGCTTATATTAACAGTTGTCAGTTCTTGGTAGTCCTGCACCTCAGAGCAAGAATGTCCTGAGTTTGATTTCTAGCTGAGGGTCCTTTCTATGTGGGGTTTGCATGTTCTCCTTCTGTCTGTGTGGCTTTTCACCAGGAACTCCTGTTTCCTCCCACATTCCAAAGACATGCATGACAGCTGAATTGTAAAGGCCACATTCCCCCGTGTGTGTGTGAGTGTATGTGTTTGTGTCTTCCCTGTAATGGACTGGCAACTTGTCTAGGGTGCTTTTTTGCCTGTCATGCTGTGATTGCCGGGGTGGGCTCCCGTGGCATAGGCTCCAGCCCATTAACATTTTTTTTTATGGAAAGTTTCTCTGCACCCTCATCTTCTGGTCTAAATTTGCTGGCCTGTAATGAGCTCAGCAGGGTCTCCATGGTGCATATCTTTTATCACACCAACAAATGGCGTACAGGTTTATCATGGCGGTCTCGTCTGAAGAAGCAGCTTGTATGCTGTGAAACAACAATGTGGCGCCTTGTAAGAGCAGTGGGTGGCAGCGCACTGGAGAAATAGAATACTTCTTCATTACACTATTTTTTTGCCACAGTTTAACAAGAGGCACAATGAAAGACTCCTAGTCAGCAGCCCAAAATCTTCTAGAGCATTAATGAGATAAGGCTTTTGTCTGCTCCGTGTAGTGCTGCTGAATATCTATAAGTAAGGGAATAAAACAGCAGGAGGGTGTAAGTCAGTTGCTGAGCTTTGTCCTGGAGAATTCATGAGGACTAAGCGGGACTGTCCCTTGCATTTGGAATGAAGGCTAAAGGACACAACATCCTTGTGATGCTCTTGACAGTCCGACAGAATTACGTCAGGAATCGCAGCACGTCTGCGCTGTAATTCTCCTGGTAGCTAATTGACAAGGTCCTTTCAAGTGAAAGAGCTGGCCCGGGACGAAGACACCAAAACCAAAATAGCTTAGGAACAATACTCCAGCTTGGTTCATTGCAATGCTTTATTTATGCCTATGAACACAGAGTGAGTTTGGTGGAAGAATTTGTCTTCAATTATCCATGTGCTGTCACCACATCATGTGGCAAATTGGATATTTTATGCATGAGTCTTTCCCATGAGTCTGCACACACACACACACTATTCCACAATACGCTTACATGAAGTACTTCACTGTCTTGTGCCCTGATGTTTGTAGGGGAGCAATATTCCAAATGATACTTTAACACTGTAAACCTATTTTAAAAATCCATCCCAGTATATTCCAGTAAGTACAGTGTTTTTTTTATTATGCACAGCTTGACCATCAATTGAAATAATACTAGAATAAAAAAAGGATTAAATGAAAGCTATCTGGCTTTGAAAGAACATGTGTGAACATTAGCATATCTGCCCTCATTGAAATGGTAGTTATCAGACCAAGGAAGTCTGAAACACATTTAAGTTGCATCTAAGGTGCCTCCGTTTTACTGTTTTTGTCAGGTGGCAGCCACTGGGCTTAATTTTTCTTTGGTTCTGGAACATGTCCTCTTAGTATCAATACCCGACCTGCATTAAAAGTGACTGGTACACTCTGATAGTCCTCTACTCCGAAACATCTATGGGTGGGTGATATTTCATATAATTCTCTGCAGATGAACTTACCAACAGTAGTGGTCCAACAAAAAAACAAAAAAAACAAAATGAAAAAGCAGGCCAATTTCATTCAGCTCACACTCATTTGTGTAAAATTGCTTGTACCAGTGAGGTGAGTTTCAATTGCCCTCCGCCTGGTTAATAAAGCCTTGGCTGTTACCGGCCTGGCCGCTACTGCTCCTGTCTGTGATTGTATTAAAACTCTGACATGTTGTCGATTCTCCTCAGCCCTTTGATTAAGCATGCCAGGTCTAGGCGGAAAGCCTATGGCTTATTGTTCAAGAAGGAACTGGAGCCGAACGCCAGGAGCCTTTGAGCACCATTTTTCTGGACCGAAACGGTATGAAGGGAGAAGCGAGCTCTCAATGCATATTTATTACAAGCAACACTGTTTAATTGCAAAGCTTGAGAGTAAGTTGTTTCAGTGTGGCACAATGATCTCTTGCACTTCTGCTATGAAAGTCATCGCCTTATTGTTTGGGCCAGATTGGAACGTAGCCAAAATGCCTACTGTCATATTCTTTGGAAAGAAAAGTTTTGTTATGTCTGTGAGATGCCCGAACACTCATCTGGCATACTGATCCGGAACTGTGGAGCGCCCATCCCTGCTTAATCCGCTGGCCAGTGAAAGAATCATGAGAGGCCATAATATGAAACGAGATTCAAGTTCGGGCCGGCGCCAGAATTCACCAGCTCCAGTGTGTGTGCATATGTGTGTGTGTGAGAGAGAATGTTGATGTTTGTTCACAAAGGTCACCTTCACAATTAACCTCATATGACGCATGACAGCACAAGACAAACAACAGAAAGGCTGGCTTTCGGGAGAGAGTTGAGCGCCGCCTGATAGAGGGAGGCCCGCAGTCATTCTGTGCACCTGCTGGGCTGCCTGCTGTTTCATTAGAGCTGAACTCTGGCGAGGGGCTGAGCCAAGACTACACACCGTCCATCCAAAGTACACTGGAACGCGGTAAACTGCTGGCCAACTTTTATTGCATCTCGGGGTCTCGCTTATGACTTAATCTTAACAATCAATAAGACAGCACCCCATCTGGCGACTAACTTCTGCAGTGGTTTAATGGTAATATCATTTTATAATTAACATGCTAGATACTGGCTTTTAGGTACCGGCTGCTTGCCCTTAAAAGCCTCACAACCAGTGTCCCTAGCATTAAATTTTAAGTGACAATCTAGAGGTAAATATTTTATTTCCTGTGTTGCTGCATTCAGTGGCATTGCATTATACACTATGTGGGCAAAAACGCACCCCTTCATTATTCAAATCAGGGTACTTTATTTCCAGTGCAGGTCAATCTACATGCTTCAATATAGCAAGACTTTTTGGACAATGCCATTCTTTCAACTTTGTGGACACAGTTTTAGGAACAACCACAAAGGCATGTTTGGATGTTATTCATTGTGGAAAAATTTGACTGGCCCAGACAGTGCCTTGACCCCAGTCCCATCTAACACGCTTGGGATGAACTGGAACTGAGAATGCGAGCCAGGCCTTCCCGTCGTGCCTGACCTCAGTCATGCTTTACAGAATGAATGGACACAAATTCCTGCTTATACATCTCAAAGTCCATGTCTTTGGATGCAATAACATTAAAATCAATTTTGGTGTAAGGATAGATTTTTTTTTTCAAGGGTATCATGTGATTAAATAAATAATCTAATGAATTACAAGTTCTGTGATTGATTAGTCTAGATTAAGATGATTTAAAATGTCTATGAATTCTGGTATATGATTAAATGAATAATCAATGTCACAGACTTTCCATTTAATTTTCTGCACTGTGTTTGTGCAATAATTGTCTCAGCAATCAAAAATATGACCTAATATGCTGAGGTATAAAACAGCTTCGCCAAGAACAATGATAAAACTAAGTTAATTTATAATGTACAGTTTAAGAGAGTGTACACCCAGAAGCGTCAGAAGTGTTTTAATGTGGGGGTACGCTGAACTCGGCTTCTCATACGTGCCCCCTAACATAGTAGTTCTGGTGTTCTTCAGATTCATGCTGCCTTATCAAAAAATGCTACCGCAGTGCAGAGTCTATCGATTCATACTACCCAGTAGAAAACTGCCCGCTTTAAGTTTATATAGTTCATACGACGAGGATATATAGACAATTAATATGCATAATTAAAGAAAAATATCTTTTATTTCAGTGAGAAGAGCCTAGATATATAGACCTTTAGAGGTGCATAGAGCCAATTTATAAAGACAGGTTCTAACACTGAGAAATGAAACGTGAAACAGGACACAGGCTGCTTCAGACCGTGCCATGCTTCCAGCTTGTGTTGAATCTGGACAGTGCTGATGTTTCCTAGCTTTAGATTTTAGAAAGGCATTTTAGAATCAGAATCAGAAAACGTTTTGATCCTCGAGGAAATTGCTTATATAATGACTGCAAAAATCACAGACCCCAGGGTAGCGACAGACACTCATATGCCTTTGAACTGTGCACTGAAGACTGTAGAGCAAACAAGTACATGTACAAGCCGAAAGGAACAATTAGAAGAGCTTTTAAGGTATTCACTACCCTAAACCAGTGACACCATCGCGAGATAGCACAGATAAACCAGCTTCCAGTCTCTCCACTCTCTCTGCCTGTATATTACAGAGACAGGTCGACCGCAAAAATCCATTTTTGAAATGACAAACCGATCAAAAATCTGAAGACACACAATGCAATTTTACCAAAATACAATACAGGCTCTGTTAGAATTGGTGCCAAAAAACATCTGCAAAAAACAAATAAAAAACAATGAAATCAAATGAAAAACAATAGTGTGGTTGTTTCCACAATAGAAAGTGCTTGTAAAAATCCCTAGTTGTCTGCAGGCCAGTGAATTGCTGACTGAGGGTCACAACCCTCTACCATTGCTCATAGTTAGGCCCTGTGAGTCAGAAGTAGTGCACTCAGCAGGAATTTGTCCAGTCGCTGTATGTCTAAATCAGGAGGTTACAGCCTACTGTACAGGCCCTGGCTCCTTTGTGTATATATGGAGTCAGTGAGTCACGCAGCAGAGATAGCCTGCAGTTTGTTGGAAGTACTTGCAGGAGTTTGTGTGTGCTTTGAGTTGAAAATTTCAGACTGGTGTCTCACCTCTTCCTCTGTGAAAAGGCTTGCATGCTGTGGACGACCACCACCAACAAGCTGCCTTGCCAGCAGTAAAGCTGTGCAGTATATATGCGCGGAGACGTAGGTGCCAACTTTTTGAACCAATGTTCCAATCTAATGGAAACAACATATGGAGCTGAGCGTAAAAATAAAATACTTTACATTTAAATTTGTATTTGAAGCCCATTTATATAGTTATACAGTTGTTGGAGGAACTTTTATTTCTTATTAAAGTTTCACATGTATTAATCAAGTGTTTTCTTATCTTATACTTATGTAATCTTTTGAATCTCACCATTTATCCTCTGTATAGCACAAAGTGTGATTATGTTAGGAGCAAGCTTGGGAAAGGCTAACTATACCACCTGTCTACCTCTGCTTGATCGGGTTGATGTTTCCCATAGAGGCCTGTTTTTCGATAGGCCAGAATGGCCAAGGAATCATGTCGTTTTGGGGAAATTCAGTTACCTTTGTTCACAGGCGCCTCTTGGAGACGCCAGATCCCCAAAACCATTTTCTCTAAAAAGGCAACGTTAAACATCCAATTAGATTGGGCTACAGTATCTCAGTATCATACATGCATGGAGAAACTCTTTTCAACCTGTTAGATATAGTTTTACTATTGCTATTTTAACTATTTACTGTGGTCTTCATGCTTTTATACTGTTCCCTTCCCAGCTTTAGATTCTAAGGGACCAGTGACCTCCATCCCCAATAGCTGGCGCCTAGCTGTAGTGAGTATCTGCTCACAAACCAATAAAATACGTTTCTAATAAAGAATCTGTCTCAATCTCTTAATCCTGGTATTGCAATCTCTCGATCCAATCTCACCCCCTGCTTCCGGCACACATTGGCTTTTTAGAGATGCAGTTGAATTCAGAGCCATTCCTTTTTAATGTCACATGAAAACCTTGCTCCAATTAGCTCTCTGTTGGGTGTATATGCCATCCTGCTGTTAGCCTGATGTATGTGCAGTTTAGCAAGCACCAGCATTATTAAGATAAATTGAGCAGTTCTGAAGCCTGGCCAGTGCTGGCTGCTTTTGTCTTTAAAAAAACCCCAAAACACTCGACTTTCAACAATACCCAGGGCTGTAAAAAATGAAAAACAAATAAAATTAAAACATGCATGATAAGTACAATAATAATCATTTTTAATAATTAATTAGTTCATTATTTATACATATAGTTATTCATAATCCAAGCGCGGGGGTCCAGAGGCCTACCTCTGCGTTTATAGGGCAAAAGCCAGAGACATGTGGCCAGTTCATCACAGGGCAAACACACAAACACACACACTCATACAAAAGAAAAATGGAGCATGTCCAGTTCACCTTGCGTGGCTGTCTTTGGACTAAGGGAGGATTCCACCCAGAAGGCCCTTTATGCTATGAGACAATAACGTCTCATAATTGATAAACTACATTGGCACTACATGTGAAGTGTGCTTGTGCTGAACTAATTCAGTTTGTTTTGCCAAGCCATTTATGGTTAAGGACGGCAGGTAATGGTTGGAGTGATTTTTATTACACCTATGATAGAATAATATGAGGGAAAAACTGAATGAGGGCATTGCTAAAGAATATTAAGAGAGAAAATACATTTGCCTGAATTAATGTAACTCCCCACTTCAGGCCTGCTGTCCAAATACAGATACAGCGATGGATCACTTTGAGCAGAAACACATACAAACAGTACCATCTCTTTATAGCTCCAATGTGTTGTTTCAGATTAACATGGAAAAAGCTAAATCAAATTTGTCTTGTCACTGTCAGCTGCATTTATGTGTTCGGATGTTATATGACTAATTATTTGGCAAAAGTAGACTGTTACCATTATAAACTTTACATGTATACTCAGAATACTTTGTTATAGTTGCGCTGTAGCTGCTCTTTACTGTGACTGTATCATTTCATGTCGAGCCACTCAGAATTTATGCCGTGACAATGATTATGCACAAATTTTGGAAAGTTGGTTGCGTTCCCCTTCGAAAGCCAGTCCTGACATTTTGGCAAAAAGCCTCATGTTTAATTTGTGGGTTATGGAGTGTGTGCATGTGGACACATGCGTGATCTGCTTGGGTTTTTGCTATGAAAAATTCACAGAGGTGCATCATCTCCCCCACTGTGTAGAGAGGCAGCCAAGAGAAGTGAGTGTACTGGCAAATGAAGCGTATTAGAAAAAAATAGTTTTGTCTTTACCAGCACTGATGATCTAATAGTTATATGAGAATTAAGACAGAGAATTAAATGTTGATGGTGATCTTATTTGCGGCACAAGCAACCAAGTGTGTATTAAGACTCTCTGAAGATATTCTCACCTCTCTGTGATTCTCCTTCTTGTTCTATCTCTGATATACACTTGGTAATTCTCCACTCACTTGGATTATTTTCCAAAGTTTGACCCTTTTTATTTCTTCATCTTTCTATACATATATTTTTATTCCTTCATCTTTCTATATATATATAGTGTGTGTAAGTGTGTGTGAGTGTGTAATTAAACTCAAAAGCATGTTTTTTCCCTTTGGAGAGTGTTAAATTAGAAAATCAACATTTTGTTCAATTTTGTTATATTTTGTTGGGAAAAATGATCTATTGTCCTCTATGGCTAGTTTTTTTTAAACAAGCGTGTTGTTTATCTGACTTACTAAAAAAATAAATGGTCTCCATGGCCTCCAACATGGGACGTTGAGCAGTAATGAACATGCAGTAGCAGTCTAATATAGAGATTCTCATTTCTTAGCATCCAACAGGATTAGCATAAACATTCTCTTGAACATTCCCTAATCTCTATCTCCACCAACTAGGGTCTTCCCTGCATTCCTTGGTCCTTGTAGTTCTGCTACTGAGGGCAATCTGTATTTTTATCTCTCCAGCACCAATAAAGGGTTTTACGAATTTCCCCATAATACAGACGCCCCTAGTGCCAGCCCCTTGCTCTTCTCTTGCTTTCTATTCTGATGTCTGCAGTATTGGAAAAGCGTGCCTTGTCGTAGACTGGCTGGACAACTTTACACGATTAACATTTGGCTACTAAGTCCCTGTTTCTTCTGGTGTTGTAAGAAATGCCTGTTGGTGCTTGCATGGTTGTCAGTGACTCTGTTGTAATGTCACGAGTGGTCGCGCAAGCTTCCACCCGTGAACTACCTCTAAAGAGGGGACGACACAACCAGGGCTCCATTCTGGGGGTTTTATTGAAAATAAACAAAAAAACAAAAAATCCAAACCTAGCTTGATGGCCGACAGGGAAAACCAAATACAGGACAAGACACAAGAGGAATGAGGTGAGGGTGAGGCAATGCACAGATAAGGAGTGAGTGAAACAAACCAACTTAAATACAGGGGCTAATGGGACTTAAACAAGGAGCAGGTGAAGCTAAAACACAAGACAAGACCTAACAGACACGTGCTCCCACACCATGTGAACTAAACCAAGTGTCAACATAAAAGTCCCTTAAATAAACCAGAATTACAGAAAGTGGAAACCCAAATAAATGGTGCACAAACCCAAAAACGGTGGATTAAAACAGCCACAGTTACAGTAGCCCCCTGAGAAGGATGCCACACTGGGGCAGTACCCCAAAACAACACAAAACAATCCCCCCAAACCCCCCACAAAGTAAAAAAAAAAAAATTCCAACAAGGGTGGGCGGGCGGGGGACGGCAGGGGCGCTTAAGCACCTCCCTGCGTCCCCTCCTCAATGTCCATGAGGCCGAGCTGTTTCTCCTCCAGCCCGGGTGACGCAGGTCTGGACCTTAGGGCGTAGCCCTTGGCCCATAGTCCAGGTCCCTCACACAGGGACCCCACAGAGTCCTGGGTGGTGCCACCACAACCTGGCAGACCTTCGGCCGGCAGGGTCCCCCTAGTCCATAAGGAAGCTCCCAGGGCTTGCCTTCCCTCTTGAAGATCAACGGCGTCTCCTTAGTGTCCTCACCCACCAGGCGGAGGGATCTCCGCACAGAGCGAGGCTTCCGTCTTTGGGCTCGACCGGATCATCCGACTGGGCATACGCCTGGTTCCGACTGGTTCCAGCTCTGGATCTCTGCAGAGGTGGGTTGAAAGAGATCTGTGCATCTGTCACGAGTAGCCGTGCAAGCTTCCACATGTGAACTACCTCTAAAGAGGGGATGAGACAACCAGGACTCCATTCTGGGGTTTTTATTGAAAATAAACAAAAACCAAACACAAACCTGGCTTGATGGCTGACAGGGAGTACCAAATACAGGACAGGACACAACAGGAATGAGGTGAGGATGAGGCGATGCACAGATAAGGAGTGAGTGAAACAAACCAACTTAAAAACAGGGATTAAATGGACTTAAACAAGGAGCAGGTGAAGCTAATAAACAAGACAAGACCTAACAGACATGTGCTCCCACACCATGTGACCTAAACCAAGTGTCAACCTAAAAGTCCCTCAAATAAACCAGAATTACAGAAAGTGAAAACCCAAACAAACGGTGCACAAACCCAAAAAAAACAGCCACCGTTACATTGTGTTGAGGTGGAGAAATAATGGGGGAGACAAAGGAGGCTGAGAAAAGGGGGATGTGAAAAGATGCACAGCTGTATATCTTGGCAGGATTACTGATCTGACTTACAAACACCAAAGACTGATTCACAGACTCAGAGAGCCCATCCTGCAACAATGATGTGAAAACATTTCATCTCTGTTCAAATAAGAGCGATTTGCTACTATAAAACTCTATTATCTGGATGTACTAAGTTGATGATGACCTGACGACCAATAATCAGTTTTCCTCCAAGCTGTATTGTGGTCAGAGAGGAACAATCCACATCCTCCACTGAAATATTTTTTACCAATTAATTGAAAATTTATTTATTTTTATACATCTTATATTGAAATTACAGATTATCATTACAGACACCAAATAATAATGTAGTGGCAAAAGTGGGGAACCTTCATGGTATCACTAGACTTCTTCAGAGAAGTCTAGTGATAAAGATACATGTCCATATTTTTGTATTGTTGTTAGGATTAGTAAGACAATGGAACCAACCAATCAAATTTTCATTTTTAGTGAGTGGGACCAATTCCACAAGAAAAAGATAACTCCACAATAGCAGGAGGCCCTATGTAAATCACTGACTGAATACAAGCAGTAGCCTAACTCATGGATTTCAGTAGAATGCAGTTCAGCTGTTTGCTTGGAGTCACTTCAAAACTGGTTAAATATGCATATTAAATATGCATGTAAAATATGTCTTATAGATCTCTGTGATTTAACTATGTGTACCACAGTAAACTTAGCACTAACATACTATCAGAAATCATAAATGGTTGCATTTACAGATGTGAAATTAAAATTAGCCTGGACATGTCTTTTATGGTTGGATCGGAGCGGGGCGGTAAAAGTTATTGTCTTACATGCATGGAACACATACAGCATATAGACTGCATGTGTGTGTATGTTTGTGTGTATGTGTGTGTGTGTATATATA